>CACVCL010021077.1:35000-68787 GCA_902729485.2 Mus minutoides
AAGTCTCTATGGGGTTAGGACTATCCTCTCCCTATGAAGCCTTACAAGGCAGCCCAGGTAGAGGAACTTATCCTATGTACAGGCAACAGCCCTGGGATAACCTCAGCTACAGTTGTTTGGGACCCACATCAAGATCAAGATGTACAGCAGCTTCATATATTTGTGGAGGCATAGGTCTAGCCAGTCATATAGTAGTTTGTGATATAGACTCTGAGAACTCCGTGGGTTCAGGTTATTTTGCTCTGTTGGTCATTCTATGGAGTTCTTATCCTTCCTCCCAAAGGGTCCCCAAGCTCCATCCACTGTATGGCTGTGGGTATCTGCATCTGTCTGAGTTAGCTGTTGGATGATGCCTCTCAGAGGACAGGACATTGCTACTCTTAATAAGCATACTTGCTTTTTTCGGTTGCTGTTGCTGCTGGTTTTAAATTGTGTGATTTGATAAGCATCAGCTCAAGCAGTCCTATTAATTTTCCAGATCTTCTGTGCCATTCTTTCCTGCTGCTTTGGGTATGTAGAGATCTGATTCTTGCATACTCATATCTTGACCACAAATTTAATAAAACCAAACCTGTTGGGCACCTTCTTTTTTCTGTTGTTCATTCAATTATCCTAAAGTAAGTCAGTAATTTTGGTGGGATGTTTTTTATACAAATTTAGCTCCAAAGTCCTCAAAAATAATAGAGTTTTGTCAGTTAGAAGGAATTCCATTGCAGATGATTGACTTGTTTTTAAAATGTTTTCATCATTGGCATGTCAAGTGGCCAATCTTCTCCCCAGAATTTAGCATTTTATCCTTATTACAAATGTTCTTTTTAAATAAGAATTACATGTTTCTTTTTTCATATATATATATATATATATATATATATATATATATATATATATACTTTCAAACAAAATTATTTTTTAAATTTTGCAATTAAGTTTTTGACAATGAAGTTTTGACCTTATGGGACATCAGTTGGTATTGTGTTTCTTGACATAAAAGTGAGCACTATATTTGAGACCAGTTTTCTCCAAGTCTATTTTAATAAGGGCAAAGAGGCAACCAAAGGAATTTATAAGAATCTTATATGGATATGCTGAAAGTTAGGTGTTCTTGTGTATATAACTTGAAAGGTAGGTGTTCTTGTGTCTGTAGTACATAATAGTGTGCCACAGCTCCCTTGCCTACAAGCTGGTTAAATTAGAAAAGCTATTTAAATGTTTTGAGTCCCAATTTCTATTTTTATATAATTGAAATAAAACATGCATGTATTTCTTATGACTGTTATGTTGATGATTAAAGAGTTAATAATCAGCAGCAGCAACACATGCTTAGTGCATACACAGACACACACATATGCACACACAAACACAAACAGACACACAAAATATACAAACAAACACACACAATACTCAAACATACACACACAAAATACACACATATATGTATGTGTGTGTGTGTGTGTGTGTGTGTGTATATATATATATATATATATATATATATATATATATATATATGATCATCTATTGGTTACTACTCCAAGGATCTTACTTTCTTTTTTTTTTTTTTTTTAGCTTTGCATATCACTGGATTTCACTTTATTTATTTTTTATGTATATTCTTCTTAATGCTTACATTACCTTCTAGATATTTCATTTGTTGAGTTTCTTTAGGAATTTTTTTATGTTATCAAGATATAATCTTTATTAAATAAATTGTTTTTACTGATATACACTCCTCAAACTTAAGATTGTTCCTAGCACATTATAAATCTATTAAGTTACAAGTGATTCTAATATATTACTATCAAAAAACTTCTTCACTAAGTATCTTTCTACATTCTTTGCATGGTTTGTAGAGGGACAGTAAATGTATTGCCATATATTATTCAATATTTCCTTCTGAGTCTATCATTGATTGTTCGGCTTAATATGCTCCAAGTCAAAACCTAGTTTTTCCTCTGAAGTTTATTTCATTCACACTCTTCTAAGTGTCAGGCTCATCTTTCAGAGGCTTAGGTATCACTCCTTACTCATTTCATACCCATAAGCAAATATTATATATCATTTTTGAAGACAGAAGATACTAACCCAAAAATATTTCCATAGTTTTAAGAATCTGTCATTTCTCCTTCATCAATTATGCAGCAGTTGAAGGTCTTCTTTTGTCTGGATACTTGGGTAACACACTATCTGTTTTTAATATAGCTTACATATGAATGACCAAACAGAGTAGCCCTGAGTGGACCACACATTGCAGTAGATACCAAGGAAATACTCTTCAGGTCATTATATTTTATCCTTTCAGCTCTCTCAGTATTGATAATGTGGTGTGAAATATTTTACTATTTATCTTATATTATATATATTTTTTTATATTTTTAACTGAAAATAAAATTTTATCATATATTATATTCTGTTTATGATGTCCCCTCCTTGTATTCTTTTCAGTTTTGCCCTACCTCCCCTCACATTCAGCTATACACTTTCTGACTCTCCTTAGAAAACAAACAGGTGTCTAAGGATTAACAATAAAAAACCCTGAAATATAAGATAAAACAAAACAAACAAACTAGACTAGGACAAAAATAAATAGGAAAAAGAGACAAACAAACAAAAAACAAGGTAGAGGCACACATGTTCACATGCACAGGAATTAAATAAAACTGCTAAACTGGAAGCTATAAAGTATACACAAAGGACCTTTGTGGGATAAAATGCTTGACTTAACACTATGAGACAAACAATATCCAAAATGCTGATGGGTTTGTTTTGTGTTCAACATCATCTGCTGGACATGGTACCAACTCTTACAAAAGGTGCGCTTCCTCAATGAGACTCCTTTGGAGAAACCGTGGTGCTGTTTTCCTTTTCTTGTGATTAAGAATTAGAGATAGCAACAGGATTAACAATATGTTTCCTTCCTCTCTCAGTGAAGGGACCCTATCAGGTGCAGATCCATGCGGGCAATGTGAATGTTGCCACAGTATCTGTGAGTTTATATGTGCTTTGGTCATGCTGTTTAGAAGACCTTGTTTCCTTGATGTATTTATCACTGTTACATTGTGGCTGTTACTTTCTTTCTGTTTCCTCTTCCCTGGGGTTCCCTGAGCCCTGAGGGACAGGTTTTGATAGAGATATCGAATTTAGATTTTTCACTCTCTACTTAATGTGGGTCTCTGTTAATTGTTCTCATCTTCTGCAGAAGAAAGCTTTTCTGATGATGGCTGAGTAAAGCATTGATCTATGAGTATAGCAGAATGTCATCAGAATTTATTTTATTGCTGTATCCCTTTAGCAGAACAGTAGTATTTACTTTTCTCCAATGTACCTGGCCTATGTATCACTTCTCATATATTAACTCTATGGATTTGTGAGCAAAGGAGGTCTTTCCATCTTCCTACACCCTTTTACAGATTTTTCTTTATTGTCTTAAAGTTTTTAATCACATGAGTCTTTCACTTGCTTGATTACAGTTACCTCAAGATACTATATTTTTAAGGATACTATCTATGGATGGGGTTGTTTCTCTGATTTCCTTCAAAATCTGTTTGCCTTTTGTCTTAGTAAGGGTTTTTATTCCTGGACAAAACATCATGACCAAGAAGCAAGTTGGGAAGGAAAGGGTTTATTTAGCTTACTCTTCCACATTGCTGTTCATCACTGAAGGAAGTCAGGACTGGAACTCAAGCAGGTCACGAAGCAGGAGCTGATGCAGAGGCCGTGGAGGGATGTTCTTTACTGCCTTGCTTCCCCTGGCTTGTTCAGCCTGCTCTCTTATAGAACCCAAGTCTTCCAGCCCAGAGATGGTCCCACCCACAAGGGGCCTTTCCCTCTTGATCACTAATTGAGAAAATGCCTTACTGTTGGATCTCATTGAGGCATTTCCTCAACTGAAGCACCTTTCTCTGTGATAACTCCAGCTCTGTCAAGTTGACACAAAACTAGCCAGTACACCTTTGTATATAGGATGAATATTTTTCTGCATATACTAATTTTATAACTTTTATAATTCTCTTGGAATAGATATAGATAGGAAGGAGAGGCTTTAGGAAGTGATCTGCTACCAAGCTGAGGATAAGACTGGGGAACTGGAGAATGTGAATGAGAGTTAAAATCCCTCACTTGATTCTCTGGCCAAGATGACCAATGTATTTCCTTGTAGATGCTTCAATAATATCTTAAAACTATAGAAAAATGGCCTTATGGTGACAAACAAACAAAACAGAGAGACCTCATTTCAGCTAAGAAATTACATTAACAGACCTGGAATAAAATGTAGGAATTCTGGCTGAGGAAGGGATGCGATGAGAACAAGTAAGTAACCAGGGGTCACAACTGGGCCGTAACTTCTATGTATTTATAGTTCACTCCTGGCAGGAGAACTCAAACAAACACTATCATGGGAAAATACTGAAGATACCTGACTTCTTTTCTTTAAATGTGTCAACACCACACACACACACACACACACACACACACACACACACACACTCCAAAACAAACAACAACAACAAAAAAAACCATCAACAACAACAAAAAAGGAAATTTGTAAGAACTGACAGCGATTGGGAAAGACAAAGGAGACATGGAAACAAACAGTAATGACCTTCAAATATCACATATATATGTATAGGAAATCAATGAATCTGGATAAATTCTAATTGAGAAGACTGTTAATATCAGTCCTTGGGTTTACTAACTGTATAATGGAGGTGGAGCTTCTCCTAGCACTGGATAAGCTAAGGGTAGTACTCTATGACACATATGCAACTGTTTGTCTAATATTATTTAAATACTCTTTAAAACACAATATCTTTGGAAGAATATTTTTCACTTTATTCATTTTTGTATATTCATGCCTGCAATGTATAGCCAACAGCAAGAGAAGTATCTACATAAGCAAGATACTCACCAGTATGTGACAGAGAAAGGATTTTTGAGCTGTGTTTTTCTTCGAAGTATTCTCTGTTTTACTAGTTTAAACTCTGAGAAGTTCATTTGCAGGTGGAAAGGATATTTTGTTTATTCTAATTAAAATTTTTTGTTATAATATATTGTTTTGTGATACATTTGAACAAAGGGCACATGATGGATACTTTTTTTTTTTTCTATCCAGGGTTCACAGGCCTTAAAAGAGAGAAAAAGAGAGGGGAGAAAGGAACCATAGGTATAATTTCTCATATATTTTAAAGCAAAATTGAATTCATATAGGTACTGTTATATGCTGGATTTAAGTTATGATGTCCATCTGTCAGAATAACCAGTAGGATTCTATGGTTCCTTTAACATTTATCTGGTCTTAGGAGAAACTATACTAACTGAAGCTGTGTTATTAGTTCATATTTATGATCAGTCAACATTATATGCAATTTTAACCTTTCCACATTATTTGTAGTTATAGTCTTATATTTCATCATCAGATGTTTGCAACTATTCTTCTTAGATGTTTTGGTTAGCTAATGAGCCACATGAACACACCCACATTTTGTTTAACAGCATTGATGACATGGCCATTTTCCTGCAACTCTGTTTCCATACAATTGCTTCAAAGACATAATCTGGACCTGCCTACCTTTGGCTTTTTGTTTTACATGCCATCTGGAAACTTCATCTGCTACAGAATTTTAACCCTCATTACTTAAAAGTAATTGCCAGTTTAAGATATTTAACTGCCTCCAACATCAAGGCAATTCTCTTATTGTATATTCCACTCCCATAAGAGAAATAATAAACTAGTTTCTTTTAAATTAACCTATATATTTCCTCATCTCAGGAGAAAAACACATTTATGATGATAATGAAAATTGACTTTGGGATAATTCTTATAAAGTTTCAGCTGAAAGTATAATTCTGAAGGTATAATTATAACCTACCAATAATCCAATATACTGCAGATAAATCTCTTCTTCATTTGGCCAGAGGAAAACCAAAAAACATAAAATAACTGGTTAATTTATCTAAATTATATGATTGAAAATATTACAACTAGCCTAAGGTAGAAGGATTGTCATGAGTTCTACATGTCCTGGATTACAGAGAAGGTGATATTAAAACAGCACAGACAGAATATATTTGAGACTTTATTTAAAAAAAGAACCCTCAAATTAAAATTGTTTTTATATACAAATGGGTAGAAATTCTCTAGACAGTGGATAAAATTGTATTTAAATACAATTCCTTGGTGACTTTTTGTTGTTGAACAACTCTTAGTGCCAACAAAGCAGAGTTCTTTTCATCTGTGAAGCAAGGAAAATGACAAGCTTCACCTAAGTGACTGTTACTCCAATTACAGAATTCACTATTTTTATTGTCTAATCCATACATTAGAGATTCTAGGTAAAGCTATGACTCGTTGGAACCAAAATGCTAATTATTACCACTGGTAATATCCCTCTACTTAACAACCGATTATCACAGAATCTGTAGAGTCATTAGTTGTATGTGGAAGGGAAAACTTCTTGGTGTCCCTGTGGGGACAGGATGCATTACTCACAATCTGAAAAGCACCTCTTTCAAGTAACTTAATATGTTTAAGAAAATGTCTTCCAAAACTTAAAATTATACCTTTAAGGGACAACTGTAAATGAACACAGATAAGATTCTTTTCTCTCTCAGTCAATTTATCTAGATATTAACATTTTATAACAGTTTTACCAGATATGGATTTCATGTAGAGAAGAACATGGAGATGGTTATTTTGGTATTGCATAGTAATTTTGCAATAGTTAAGTAAATTATGAAGTTATAATGCATGTTAATTGTAGTTTCCATCCTTTAAATGTATAAATGTTTTAATTTTCAGTAGCTATTTTTCATTCTGTTTACCTAAAATCTTTTACTTAACATTTTTCTTCAATTAGTGTTCAAATAAAATGCTGAACAAAATTTAAATGGCTGTTTTTCACATTTAAGTTTCAAGGAAAGCATCAACACATAAATATTTACATGGAGATTAAAATTAGTGTTAACCATGATTCTGTCACTGATTTTTTGTTTAGAGTGCATGCACATGTATGCATGAAGGGTGTGAGAGGGTATGATTCTGAGTGTGGTGGAATAAAAAAAATATTGATTTTGAAAGTTAACAGAAGGTAAAGCACTTTTTAATTTGCAATATAGCTTCACAATGACTCTCATGTATTTAGATATTTAAATTATATGCTTATGTCTGAAATGTGTTGATCTAGTTAAGGGGTGCACATTTCCTGCTTCTTACTGTATCTGGGTGTCTGTTCATATCTCACTTATTCTGGATAGCCCTAGGGTGCACAGATGGTGCAGAATAGTTATAGGTTACCCCTATGGTTGATGCAAAGATTCTAAATCATGCACTCCTTTGTTCCGATTGCTGGAATCATGCCTCAGTCTTGCATTTCTGATATATTGATAGTCCCACTTTTGCATATGATATTTGAGTCTGTCTCTATGGGCTTATTGTTTGTAGGCAGCTCCCATTCTGAGAAACTTCAGGGATCAATCTTAGGTTTGAAATGCTTGCTTGGAACTCACTTGCTCAAACAGGCTTTTAGCTGATTGCTTCTTTGCTTGCCTTCTGCATTGCATTTCTTCAGGGCACACTTACAATGAATTCTATGAAATACTGGAATATGTGTATTACTATCCAGGGACTGACTTTATTTGGTATATTTTTAACTCTTCGTTGGAGCACAATAGGAAGCTATCTTTCAAATGCCAAATTATTGCAAAAATATGAGGTTTCAAGATATTTTTCATTAGTGGAATTTGAGAGTGGTAGCTAAAGTTTGGGTTCAGAGTTTCATATAGAATAGCTTCCGTTAGTTCGACTGAGTCTCTGTTTAGTTTCTGTTTCCAGGATCTGTCCATTGATGAGAGTGGAGTGTTGAAGTCTCCCACTATTATTGTGTGAGGTGCAATGTGTGTTTTAAGCTTTACTAAAGTTTCTTTAATGAAAGTGGCTGCCCTTGCATTTGGAGCATAGATATTCAGAATTGAAAGTTCCTCTTGGAAGATTTTNACAAAAAATTTGGTATATTTACACAATGGAGTACTACTCAGCTATTAAAAACAATAAATATATGAAATTCCTAGGCAAATGGATAGATCTGGAGGCCATCATCCTGAGTGAAGTAACCCATTCACAAAAGAACTCACATAACATGTACTCACTGATATGTGGATATTAGCCCAGAAACCTAGACTACCCAAGATACAATATACTAAACACGTGATACTCAAGAAGAAGGAAGATCAAAATATGGACATGTCACCCTTCCTAGAATTAAGAACAAAGCACACATTGAAAGAGTTAAAGAGATCATGTTTGAAGCTGATTCCAAAGGACTGCGGCTGCCAGGGATCCATCCCACAATCAGCCACCAAACATAGACACTATAGCATATGCCAGCAAGATAGTGCTGAAAGGGCCCGGATATAGCTGTCTTGGGGGAAACTATACCAATGCCTGGCAAACATGGAGGTGGAAGCTCACAGTCAGCTATTAGATGGAACACAGGGCTCCCAAGGAAGAAGGAGCTAGAGAAAGTACCCAAGGAGCTGAAGGGGTTCTCAACCCTCTAGGTGGAAGAATAACCATGAACTAACTAGTACCCCCTGAGCTCATGTCTCTAGCTGCATATATAGAAGAGGATGGCCTTGTTGGCCATCAGTGGGAAGAAAGCCCCCTTGGTCATGCAGACTTTATATGCCCCAATACAGGGGAACCCCAGGGCCAAGAAGTGGGAGCGGATGGGTAGGGGAGCAGGGCCAGGAGGGGGGAGGGTATAGGGAACTTTCTGGATAACACTTGAAATGTAAATGAAGAAAATATCTAATAAAAGTTGGAAAAAAAAGTAAAAGAATTATGAAGCTGGCAAGTGGCAAGGATTTCTGAGTCAGGTGTAGAAGTGGGAGTGGGTGGTGGAGCGGGGTGGGGCAAGGGTATAGGGGATTTTCAGGATAGCATTTGAAATGTAAATGAAGAAAATACCCAATAAAAAATACCTAATTAAAAAAAAAAAACTTGGAAAAAGTTAAAAAAAAAAGAAAAAGCAAGAAAGCAATTTTTCTTCAGAAAAATAAAAAAGATAGCCACACAAACATAATTCTACCTCTAACAACAGAAAGAACAAGAAGCAACAATCACTATTCCTTAATATCTCTTAACATCACTGGACTAAATCCCCAATGAAAAGATAGAGACCTATAGACTGTATGCATAAATGGGCATTTTTTAAACATTTTATTAGATATTTACTTCATTTACATTTTAAGTGCTATCCCATAAGTCCCCTATACCCTCCCCCGCCTTGGTCCCCTACCCACCCACTCCCACTACTGTAGGGGTCTGCAACCCTATAGATAGAACAACAATATGAACTAATCAGAATCCCCAGAGCTCATGTCTCTAGCTGCATATGTATTAGAAGATGGCCTAGTTGGACATTACTGGGGAAGAAAGGCCCTTGGTCTAGCAATGTTTATATGCCCCAGTACAGGGGAATGCCAGGGCCAAGAAGTGGGAGTGGGTGGGTAGGAGAGCAGGGTGGGAGGAGGGTATAGGGGACTTATGGGATAGCACTTGAAATGTAAATGAAGAAAATATCTAATAAAAAATGTGAAAATAAAAAAGATAAGGAAGGATACTTCATACCCATCAAAGGAATAACCTACCAAGAAAAGTTCTCAATTCTGAACATCTATGCTCCAAATTTAAGGGCACCCACATTCATAACAGAAAATTTACTAAAGCCCAAAGCACACACTGTACCTCACAAAGTAGAAGACTTCAACACCCCCACTCTAATCAATGGACAGATCATGAAAACAGAAACTAAACAAAGACACAGTGAAACTAACAGAAGTTATGAATCAGAAGGATTTGACAGATATCTATAGAACATTTCATTGTAACACAAAATAATATATCTTCTTCTCAGTACCTCCTGGTACCTTCTACAAAATTGACAGGCCTCAACAGATACAAGATGATTGAAACAATCCCATACATCCTATCAGATCACCATGAACAAAGACCAGTCTTCAATAAAACAAAAACAGAAAGCCACATACACATGAAAGCTGAACAATGCCTTGCTCAGAGGTAACTTGGAAAAGGAAGAAATAAAAAGAGATATTAGAGACTTTTTAGAATTTAATGAAAATGAATGTAAAACATACCCCAAATTATGGGACACAATGAAAGCAGTGATAAGATGAAAATTTTTAGCTGTGAGTGCCTCCAAAAACAAACTGGAGAGACCATATACTAGCAGCTTAACAGCACACCTGAAAGCTCTAAGACAAAAAGAAGCAAATACACCCAAGAGGAATAGACAGCAAGAAATAATCAAACTCAGGGCTGAAATCAACCAAGTAAAAACAAAAAAGAACTACACAAAGAATCAACAAAACCAGGAGTTGGTTCTTTGTGAAAATCAGCAAAATAGATACATCCTTAACCAGACTAACAAGAGGACACACAGACAGAATCCTTATTAACACAATCAGAAAGTAAAAGGAACTATAACAGAAACTGAGGACATTTTAAAAAATCATCAAATCTACGAGAAAAGCCTATACTCAACAAAACAGAAAAATCTGAAAAGGTGGACAATTTTCTAGACAGATACCAAATAGCAAAGTTAAATCAGGATCAGATAAACTATCTAAACAGTCCCATACCCCTAAAGAAATAGAAACTTTCATTAAAAGTCTCCCAATAAATAAATAAATAAATAAATAAATAAATAAATAAATACAGCCCAGAACCAAATGGGTTTAGTGCAGAATCCTTTCAGACCTTCAAAGGAGACCTAATATCAATATTCTTTAAATGATTCCACAGAATAGAAACAGAAAAACTCTACCCAATTCTTTATATGAAGCCACAGTTACACTGATACCAAATCCACACAAAGACCCAACAAAGAGAGAGAACTTCAGGTCAATTTCCCTTATGAATACTGATGCAAAAATACTCAATAAAATTTTTGCAAACCCAATCCAAGAACACATCAAAACAATCATTCACCATGATCAAGTTGGCTTCATCCCAGTGATGGTTTAATATACAGAAATCCATCAACATAATCCACTACATAAATAAAGTCAAATATAAAATCACAGGATCATTTCATTAGATGCTCGAATAGCATTTGACAAAATTCAACATCCTTTAATGGTAAACATCATGGGAAGATCAGATATTAAAGTCTCATACATAATAAAAGTAATATAGAGCAAACCAGTGGCCAACATCAAACTAAATGGAGAGAAATGTGAAGCAATCACACTACAATTAGAGACTAGACAAGACTGCATGCTCTCTCCCTATCTATTCAACATAGTACTTGAATTTCTAGCTAGAACAATTAGACAATAATAGGAGATAAAGGGATACAAATTGAAAAGGAAGAAGTCAAAATATTACTATTTGTAGATAATATGGTAATATAGTTAAGAGACCATAACATTTTTCCAGAGAACTCCTCCTAAATGTGAAACAAACAAACAAACAAACAAACAAAAACCCTTCAGCATAGTGGCTGAATACAAAATCAATGCAAACAAATCAGTAACCTCCTCTACCTAAAGGATATACAGGCTGAGAAAGATATTAGGAAAACAACACCCTTCACAATAGTCACAACAATATAAAATATCTTGCTGTGACTCTAACTAAACAAGTGTGTGACAAGATCTTCAAGTCTCTGAAGAAAGAAATCAAAAAATCTCAGACGATGGAAAGAACTCCCATGCTCATGGATTGGCTGGATTAATATAGTAATAATGGCCATCTTACCAAAAGCTATCTACACATTTAAGGCAATTCCCATCAAATGTCCAACTCAATTCTTTGTAGAGTTAGAAAGAGCAATTTGAAAATTCATTTGGAGTAACAAAAAAAATCCAAGATAACAAAAAAACTATTCTCAATAATAAAAGAACTTCTGGAACAATCAACATCCCTGACTTCAAGTTGTACCACAGAGCAATAGTAATAAAAATTGCTTGATATTGGTACAGTGACAGTCAGGTAGATCAATGGAATAGGATTGAAGACCAAGAAATGAACCCAAATATCTATGGTCACTTGACGTTTGAAAAAGGAGCTAAAACCATCCAGTGGGGAAAAGAACAGGATTTTCTACATATGGTGCTGGTTCAGCTGGCTATCCACATGTAGAAGAATGCAAATTGATTGATTCTTATCTTCCTGTACAAATCTGAAGCCCAAGTGGCTCAAGGACCTCCAAATAAAATCAGATACTTTTAATCTAGTAGAAAAGAAATTGGGGAAAAGCCTCGAACACATGAACACATGGGAAAAGTTCCTGAACAGCATACCAGTGATTTACGTTCTAAGATCAAGAATCAACAAATGGAACCCCATAAAATTGCAAAGCTTCTGTAAGACAAAGGACACTGTCAATAGGACAAAACAGCAGCCAACAGATTGGGAAATGATCTTTATAAACCCTACATTTTATAGAGGGCTAATATCTAATGTACATAAAAAACCTAAGAAATTAGACCCCAGATATCCAAATAACCCTATTTAAAATGGGGAACAGAGCTAAATAGAGAATTCTCAACTGAGGAAACTCAAAAGGCTAAGAAGCACTTAATAAATCTTCAACCTTCTTAGTCATCAGGGAAATGCAAATCAAAATAACCTAGAGATTCCACCTCATATCTCTCAGAATGACTGAGGTCAAAAACTCAGTTGACAGTATATGCTGGCGAGGATGTGGAGAAGAGGAACACTCCTCCATTGCTGGTGGAATTGCAAGCTGATACAAGCACTTACCGAGGAAAAACCAAATCAGTTTGGTGTTTCCTCTGAAAACAGGACATAGTATTACCTGAGGACCCAGCTATACCATTCCTGGGCATATACCCAGAAAACACTCCAACATGTAATAGGGGCACATACTACACTATGTTTATAGCAGCTATATTCATAATAGCCAGAAGCTGGAAACAACTCAGATTTCCCTCAACAGAGGAATGCATACAGAAAATGTGGTACAATTATATAATGGAATACTACTCAGCTATTAAAAACAATGACTTCTTGAAATTCACAGGCAAATGTATGGAACTTGAAAATATCATCCTGACTGAGGTAATCCAGTCACAGAAGAGTCCACAGTATGTACTCCTTGATAAGTTTATATTAGCCCAACAGTTTGGATTACCCAAGATAAAATTCACTTACCATATAAAACTCAAGAAGAATGAAGACCAAATTGTTTATGTTTCAGTACTTCTTATAAGATGGAACAAAATACTCACAGGAGAAAATCTGGAGACAAAGTATGGAGCAGAGTCTGAAGGAAAGGCCATCCAGAGTCTACCCAGCCTGGGCATCTATCCTATTTATACCTGCCAAAACCAGAAGCTATTGTGAATGCCAGGAAGTGCTTACTCACAGGAGCCTGATATGGCCAGACCTCTCAGTGACTGTACCACCAACCAAATAGTACAAATGGAGGGACCCATGGCTCATGCAGCATTGGTGGCAGAGGATGGCCTTGTTGGACATCAGTGGGAAGAGCAGCCCTTGGGTCCGAGGTGATTCGATGCCCCAGTGTAAGGAAGTGCCAAAGTGGGAAGGCAGAACTGGGTGGGTGGGTAGGGGAGCACCCTAATAGAGGCACAGGGAGGGGCAATGTCATAGGGGGTTCCCAGAGGGGAGACCTGGAATGAGGGTAACATTTGAAATGTAAATAAAGAAAATATCCAATAAAAGAAAGAGTTTGGATTGAGGTGAGCCAAAATTACCTTCAAATAGACTAACATATTTGATATTTAAAATATTCATATTGAAGATATTAGAAAATAATATTTTATAATTCTTATGATGATTACAGTATTTTTTATTTGAATAATTGCTACATGGTAGCTTATCTTTGTTTGTTTGTTTGTTTGTTTATTTATTTATTTATTTATTTATTTTGGTTTTTTGAGACAGGGTTTCTCTGTGTAGCTCTGGCTGTCCTGGAACTCACTCTGTAGACCAGGCTGGCCTTGAACTCAGAAATCTGCCTGCCTCTGCCTCCCGAGTGCTGGGATTAAAGGCGTGCGCCACCTCACCTGGTTGCTTATCCTTATTAACATAGAAATTAGAACACAAACAAAATATTGAGACACAAGTGAAGATAATTCAACAAAGTTGTTGTGTCAAAATCTATGAAAGAGGGTGACAGTTCTCTGATAAATGAACAGGTACCACTTCACCTATTGAGCTTTCTTCACTACAGAAAATCATTAATAGTATATGGATTGTTGTTGATATCAAACACCTATCACACATAAAATGTTATGAGTGCAAAAATTGAAATCTGCCAAGGAACTAAAGTGTCTTTGTAGATCTTGTGTCCTGAGCAACTCAAAACACAACTTCTAGACTGAAGTGTAGTAGGTGGGGCCCAAATAGACTGTCAGTATAAAACCTTATTTAACTTATTTGAGCGAAATGACTAGTTGGATAAAAGTGATACATGGTAGATCCTCTTCACACTAGTAATTTGTCCACTACAGCACTATGTCTACGAAAATAACCCTAGGGAGGCAGTTCTTAGTACAAAGATTTATTGATATAAGGTGTGGTTTACTAGTCTAGAAAAATCTCAAATCAGGATTGAGAATATTAAATCATTGAAAATGTGTGATTCTTTTTTTTTTTTTTGAGGCATAAGTGAAACCATGCTCATAAAGAAGAATGCAAACATATCTTATTGCAAGTATATGAAACAACTGTATCTTAGCAGATTGTTAAGGGAGAATAAATGGAGACATCCACTTACACAGGGAAACTGTGGTGTGTTGTTTTGTTCTGCTTTGTTTTGCATTTTTTGTTTATGTTGCTGTTTATTTGTTTGTTTGTTTGTTTGGTTGGTTGGTTGATTTTTCTTCACTTGGAAGAAGGAAGAATATTTGTGGGTAAGAATAGTAGCCTATGGCAATGGTAACACTCTTCGTGTAGAAAGGTTTTTGTTTTTTAGTTTTTGGGCTTTTTTTTTTTTTTCATTTGTCTAGCTGTGTGTATACCCAACAATAACCAGCATTCAAGATTAATATCAGGCCTCATCTGTACAAGTATCTGACATATAATCATCCAACCCTCACTCTTCTGGTTGAAGTGATTGTCATTTGTCATCTAAGCAAAGTAAAAGGTCTTGTTGAATAAAACCACTCAAATCTTGAGGCTATTTATTAGAGTTTATACTCCTGGATATTAAGCAGGGTAATTTAAAAAGAACCTCTTAGGTTAATTTTTCCCATAAATTCCAAAAGCTGTTACCTATGTGCTATCCAATCTTAAGAAAGAAAGAAAGAAAGAAAGAAAGAAAGAAAGAAAGAAAGAAAGAAAGAAAGAAGAAAGATTCAGAATTAAAATGGTAAGATAAATTTAAAGTCAGAATACATAAAGAAAGTTCTAATAAATTGATTGATGAATTGAAAATATTTGTAGAAATTCAATATTATAAAAATAAATGGAAAGCATTTTAATTTTCTTAGACATTAACACTAAAAGCAGTGAGTGGAAATTATAAGACTGGTAATAGTTAGCTGAAAATATAGAGAGTGTAAAAATATGCTTTCAACCACATAACCAGCAAATTGGTAGTTATGTTGTAGTAGAAAGTTCTCATAGGCATTTTCTAATTCAGTTCTAAAATTCTATGATTTTTATAAGATTTGTTTTTTTATTTTATATAAGTACAATGTAGCTGTCTTCAGACACACCAGGAGATGGTATCAGATCTCATTACAGATGGTTGTCAGCCACCATGTGGTTGCTGGGATTTGAACTCAGGATCTCTGGTAGAGCAGTCAATGTTCTTAACCACTGAGTCATCTCTCCTGCCCAAATTCTATGATTTTAAATGTTAAATGCATGCTTTATATTTAAAGACCTTTTCATTTTGTTAATTGAAAATATATTGCTCATATACTATATTCTGATTACAACTTCTCCCCCAGCTTCCCTCAGATCTCTCCACGTTCCAAATCCACACCCTTCATCTCTCTTATTGGAAAACAAACAGGTGTATTGAAATTGTGATAAGAAACTAAAGTAAGGTCAGCAGTGGGGGCACACACCTTGAATGCCAGCACTTGGGATGCAGAGGCAGGCTGATTTCTGAGTTTGAGGCCAGCTTGGTCTATACAGTGAGTTCTAGGACAGCCAAGGCTACTAAGAGAAACCCTGTCTCAGAAAAAAAAAAAAAAAGAAAAAAAGATAAAGAAAAAAAGAAAGAAAGAAAGAAAGAAAGAAAGAAAGAAAGAAAGAAAGGTAACAAAACAAAAAAACAAATAAGCCAGAATAAATAAAACATATAGAAAAAAAAGAGCTGCACAAATCCATTATACATGCAGAGATGCATGATCTTACATATAGAAACCCACTATGAACAAAATCAGACACCATAACATATAAACAAAAGTCTTGTACAAACAGCAACAACAATAAAGGAAAACAATCATAAAACAAAAGGGTCAAAAATAATATTGAGGGTTTGTGTGTGTGTGTGTGTGTGTGTGTGTGTATGTGTGTGTGTCTGTCTGTCTGTCTGTGTGTCTGTGTGTCTGTGTATCTGTGTATCTGTGTATCTGTGTATCTGTGTCTGTACTGGCTAATTTTGTGTCAGCTTGACACAGCTGGGGTTATCACAGAGAAAGGAGCTTCAGTTGGGGAAGTGCCTCCATGAGATCCAGCTGTAAGGCATTTTCTCAATTAGTGATCAAGGGGGAAAGGCCCCTTTTGGGTGGGACCATCTCTGGGCTGGCAGTCTTGGGTTCTATAAGACAGCAGGCTGAGCAAGCCAGGGGAAGCATGCCAGTAAAGAACATCCCTCCATGGCTTCTGCATCATCTCCTGGTTTCTGACCTGCTTGAGTTCCAGTCCTGATTTCCTTCAGTGATGAACAGTAGTATGGAAGTGTAAGCTGAATAAACCCTTTCCTCCCCAATTTGCTTCTTGGTCATGATGTTTGTGCAGGAATAGAAACCCTGACTAAGATAGTGTCTGAGTCTGAGGGTGTGAGTATGTTGGACATTAACTGCTAGATGTGGGGCTTACCCTTAATTGTGGTTTGTACACCAAGTCAAACAATGCTAGATAAAACTTTTATTTCCCTAAAGGATATCAATTGGAGAAAGTTTCTGGATTCATGATGGGGACTTGTACACTTCTCTTATGGTTATCATTACAGAAAACCTGTGCAGGGTCTGTGGAGGATACCTAGGTATGTGTGAATTCATGTTTGCTTGAATCCCAGTATGTCTAGAACGTCTCATTTGCTTGATGTCTTCCATTCCCATTGACTCCTCTCCCATAAGTTCCCATTGACTCCTCTCCCATAAGTATTTTTTGTCTGGATAATCTATCAATTTGCATGAGTTGGATATTAAAATCACTAACTATTACTGTGTGATTTATGTTATATTAGTGTTCCTTTCATGAACTTAGGTGTCCTTGCGCATGGTGAAAAGATGTTTTGTATTACACTGTCCTCTTAATGAATCCCTCTTCCCACCCCCCACCTTTTGTAAGTAAACAGAATCCTTCCCAATCTCCTCTGATTAGTTTTGGTTTGAATTCTATTTTGTCAGATATTACAATAGAAACATTGGCTTGCTTCTTGGGTACATTCATTTGGAATACTCTGAAGTGCTGTCTTTTCTTGATGTTTCTAACATCAGTGTTTCTTAGATGCAGCAGAATGATAGATCCTGCTCTCTAATCCCATTTGTTAGTCTCTGTCCTTTTATTGGAGAAACTGAGATCACTGATGTTAAGATTTACAAATATAACTTGTTTGTGTATTCCAATTGTTTTCTTGTCAATGTATGAGTTCACCTCTTCCTTTAATTTTCTGGTATGGGATCATTTATTTCTTGTTTTTGCTTGAGTTAAGGTTAACCTTCTTAGGTTTGGAGTTTTCTTTGAAGTACCTTCTATGTTGCTAAATTTATAAGTAGACACAGTTTAAATTTATATTTGACATTAAATATTTTCCTTTTGCTATCTATTATTATTATCAACATTTTTCTAGCTATAGTAATGAGACCTGGCATCTCTGGTCTCTTAGAATTTGATTATTATGTTTTATGGGAAATTTTCTTTCTGTCTCAATTTATTTGGCGTTCTTTACTCTCCTTGTACCTGGTATGTATCTCCTACTTTAAATTAGAATTATCCTACAATTTTATTGAAATATTTTCTTTACTTGGAAATGGATGGTTTGCTCCTTTTCTAGTCCTATTTATTATTCATAAATTCGATATTTTCATAATTTTCCATATTTCCTAAATGTTTTGGCCTGGAATAATATTAGATTCTACATTTTACCGAAGTATCCATTTCTTTTTGTCTAATTTTCAATGCTTGAGATTCTCTGCTTCATCTCTAGTATTCTGTGAGTCTTACTGTGGTGCAGGGAGTGCAGATGTGGGGGCGATAAAGGGAGTGGGGGGAAAACCCATGATCCACCAGAGTTCCGGTGCTCTGGGCAGGCAGATGAGGAAGGACTGCCACAGGCTTTCCAAGCAGCCCTTGGTGGGTGTCTGGCTGTGTGAAGCCACGGACACCAGCTCAGTGAGTGGTGGAAAAGGTGCAGTCCTGGGTAACAGGTTCTCAGTCTCAGGCATCCTAGATACTTCTGGATACCACAGAAATGCTGAGAACAGAATGAGGGCCCCAGGGGTGGCTTGGTCAGCCTCAGGGCTGAAGGGAGGAGAGGGCAGGTGAAGAGGGAGGCACTGTGTAATTTCCACATGGGCAAGAGTCCCTGGTCCATCTGTGGCTGGAGCGCAGAAAGGCCTTCTGGCAAGAGGTTAGAAGTGGCTAGTTATGGGAAAGCCTATACCATCCTTCAAGTACAGCAGGCCTTGATGAGCAGAAACAGTCTATGGTTTTAGAGCTTTATTGTAGAATGGCCTCGTGGAGAGAGAGGGGGAAAGGGAGTAAGAACAGGAGGGCTAGAGAGGAGGTCTAGGATGGGTCAAGCAGCCCCTTTTATAGTGGGCTGGGCTATCAGGTAACTGTGGGGAGGAGCATACCTGGCTAGAGTCAGGTAACTGTAGGGGTGGAGTCTAGCCAGAATGCCAAAAGCTTGGGACATTGTCTGCGTGATTTATAGTCAGGGAATTATGGAGTTGGGGGCTCTGTGGTGTGAGGCACTGACTCTGGGAAGGTGGCTTGCTTTTCAGTCCCTTGTAGAGTTTTCTACTGGGTCGCAGGAACAAGCCTCATTCAACCAAAATAAGCTGCCTATCACGGCCCCAGAGCTTACCTGTGAAGTTTTTTTATTTACTTTCTAAAATTTTTATTTCTAGTTTGACCTCAGTTTGGGCTTTCTTAGAGATTCTAGTTCTATTTTCATGTATTCAACCATTTCTTTAATATTGTTCCCCTTTTTTGTGTTTTCAGACTTCGTCAATGGATTTATTTATATCCTCGTTCAGATCCTTGTGTATACACAGGATAACTATTTTGAGGTCTGTGTATTGCTGCAGATATATTGCATTTTTTCCATAGCTTACTATAGTAGGTATTCTGGGTACTGATAATGGTATATTGTCTTTGGTGTTAATTATTGTGTTTTTTGTGCAGATACCAAGGCATCTGGATTTAGAATAGCTCTGATTCTATGTATCAATTTCTTTTCTTGTTCTTGTTGGGTGGGTTTTCGATTTGTTTGCTTTCTATTATTGGTCTCTCTAGGGCTTAGAATAGTATAGTGGCTGTGGCTTGACTGATAAGGAGTGTTTCTGTGTCATTCCTAGTTTTAGCTACAGGAAGTTCAGAGTAGACGGAGTCTTGGAGCATGACATAACAAATAAACATGAGCTAGTGGAAGAAGGAGCTGAAAGGATCCTCAGAATTGAGGAATCCTGGATCTACTGTAAGTTCCAATGATATACCCAGGGAGTGAAGTTAGAGATGGAGGAAAAAAACTCCTTACAACTAGTCTGTTTTGGAGTGGAGATGAGACTAGAAAACTTCAAATTGAGGACAGAAACGAGAATGAAGATCCCTTACCTGATTCCCAGGCTGTAGCCAGCAGGTAAGGATGGAGAGATTGTTTCTGGGTAACGGCAGCTTACATGAAGGAGAAAGTCTGCACCACCCAGTAGAGTGTGCAGAGTTCCGGGGAAATGGAGACATAAAGGAAAAACTCAAGTAGGTCAGGAAGCAGGAGCTGATGCAGAGGCCATGGATGGATGTTCTTTACTTGCTTGCCTCCCACTGGCTTGCTCAACTTGCTTTCTTATAGAACCCAAGACCACCAGCCCAGAGATGATCACACCCACAAGGGGCTTTTCACCCTTGATCATTAATTGAGAAAATACCCCACAGCTGGATCTCATGAAGGCACTTGCCCAACTGCAGGTCCTTTCTCTGTGATAACTCCAGCCTGTATTAAGTTGACACATAAAACCAGCCAGTACAATATTAAAGCTGCTTTTGCTCCATTTTCAGTGTTAGAAAAATATTTAAAAGTGAGTAAAACAGATTTATCATTTGCTAAAATGAATCATTAAGAAAGAACATGGGCAACTAAGTTCTAATTCAATTGAGCTATAGCAATTAATTTGACAAAAACTGGAGAGAATATATCAAAATTAAGTAAATGAATGCAAATGGAAAATTAGGTAACTAGTTTTATGAAATTTGCAGAATGTTTGTAAAAATTGTCTATACTGTTACCTAACATGATTACACTGTATTAAATATTGGCTGTTCTAGATCCAGAATACTGGTTGAAAAAATATGGGTATAATATTCTGAGATGAAAATTAGGCTATATATTACTAAGCAACCTGTAATTGCTGATTTAATGGCCTACAATACTATTTATTTTCTTATAGAGACAAAGCACTGTCTCCCAAACCTTGAGTCTCCTTCACCACAGTGTGAAAGTTAACTTTGCAGTATACTGTGAAAAAATAATTTCACTTTCTGTCAACATAAAACAGATTTCAGAAGAACCCGAACAAACAGTCTAAAATACTGTTCTTTTATACCTTTGTCCACAGTCATAGTACTATGTATTAGGGGACAAACCTTTTTTTGTCACAGTCAGAGAAAATATCATATTGAATGTACATCTGTCATGTCTGTAGTAGAACCAAGTTTTTTTTTTAATTTAAATAAGTACAAACTTATTAAAGCACATAACATTACTCAAAGTTCATGTATTGAACAATTTTTTTATAAGAACTAGTATTCTAAAATTTTAATTTAAGCAAAATTAGTATAGCTATCCAGGGCTACCCGTATGCCAGCTGAGCCAGTGGCAAGGTCTCCAGATATCCAGAGCCCAGATAGAAGGAGAATAAACTATATGGCTCTCTTATGCCTGAGGGAAATATCAAAACTGGGCAAAGGAGCAGGTTGATCTCCTCAGAGGATCTCAACATCTGGCAAAAGCATTGCAGGAATGTAGGACCCAGTCCAGTTTAAAGGAAGGAAAGGATAGGCCATATTATCTCCTCACACAAAAACTCTAACCTTACCTAAACAAATTGGCTCAGAAATATTAATATAATGACTGCAGGAGGTAAATGTTGCCAGGCCAACATCCATATAAATAGAATTATTTTAATAAGGAATTTAAAAGCACATAAATGCATTAAAGCCAGTAGTAATACTTTATTTTATTTTATTTTATTTTTTTATTAGATATTTTCCTTATTTACATTTCAAATGCTAACCCGAAAGTTCCCTATACCCTCCCCCCACCCTGCTCCCCTACCCACACACTCCCACTTCTTGGCCTTGGCATTCCCCTGTACTGGTGCATATAAAGTTTGCAAGACCAAGGGGCCTCTCTTCCCAATGATGGCTGACTACGCCATCTTCTGCATATGCAGCTAGAGACATGAGCTCTGGGGGTACAGGTTAGTTCATATTGTTGTTCCAACTATAGGGATACAGACCCCTTCAGCTCCATGGGTACTTTCTCCTCCCTTGGGGGATCTGTGTTCCATCCTATAGATTACTGTGAGCATCCACTTCTGTATTTTCCGGTCATTGTCATAGCCTCACTCAAGAAGCTATATCATGGTTCTTTCAGCAAAATCTTGCTGGCATATGCAATAGTGACTGGGTTTGGTGGCTGATTATGGGATGGATCCCCGGGTGGGGTAGTCTCTGGATGGTCCATCCTTTTGTCTTAGCTCCAAACTTTCTCTCTGTATCTCTTTCCATGTGTGTTTTGTTCCCTATTCTAAGGAAGAATAAAATATCCACACTTTGGTCTTCCTTCCTCTTGATTTTCTTGTGTTTTACAAATTTTATCTTGAGTAATCTAAGTTTCTTGGCTAATATCCACTTATCAGTGAGTGCATATCTAATGACTTCTTTTGTGATTGGGTTACCTCACTAAGGATGATATCCTACAGATACTTCCATTTGCCCAGAATTTCATAAATTCATTGTTTTTAATAGATGACTAGTACTCCATAGTGTAAATGTACCACATTTTATAATTTATTCCTCTCTTGAGGGACATCTGGGTTCTTTTCAGCTTCTGGCTATTATACATAAGGCTGCTATGAATATAGTGGATGATGTGTTCTTATTGCCAATTGGAACAACTTCTGGGTATATTCCCAGGAGAGGTATTGCTGGATCTTCCAATAGTACTATGTTTAATTTTCTGAGGAACCACCAGAATAACTTCCAGAGGGATTGTACAAGGTTGCATGTCACCAAAAATGGAGGAGTGTTCCTCTTTCTCAACATCCTTGCTAGCATCTGCTGTCACCTGAATTTTTGATCTTAGCCGTTATGACTGGTGTGAGGTGGAATCTAAAGGTTATTTTGATTTGTATTTCCCTGATGATTAAGGATGTTGAACATTTTTTCAGGTGCTACTCAGCTCTTGGGTAAAAATCCTTTCCCAATCTGTTGGTGGCTATTTTGTCTTATTGGCAGTGTCTTATGCCTTACAAAAGCTTTGCAATTTTATGAGGTCCCATTTGTCAATTCTTGATCTTATAGCACAAGCCATTGCTGTTCTGTTTAGAAATTTTTCTCCAGTGCCCATATCTTCAAGGCTTTTCTCCATTTTCTCTTCTATAAACTTCAGTGTCTCTGGTTTTATGTGGAGGTCTTTGATCCACTTAGACTTGAGCTTTGTAAAAGGAGATAAGAATGAATCGATTCACATTCTTCTACATGATAACCACTAGTTGTGCCTGCAGCATTTGTTGAAAATGCTGTCTTTTTCCACTGGATGGTTTTAGCTCCCTTGTCAAAGATCAAGTGACCATAGGTGTATGAATTCATTTCTGGGTATTCATTTCTTTTCCATTGATCAAACTTTCTGCCACTATATGAGTACCATACAATTTTTATCACAATTGCTCCGTAGTACAGCTTGAGGTCAGGCATGGTGATTCCACCAGAGGTTCTTATATTGTTGAGAATAGTTTTTCTATCCTAGGTGTTTTATTATTCCAGATGAATTTACAAATTGCCCTTTATAACTCAGTGAAGAATTGAGTTGGAATTTTGATGGAGATTGCATTGAATCTGTAGATTGCTTTTGGCAGGATAGCCATTTTTTTTACTATATTGATTCTGCCAATCCATGAGCATGGGAGATCTTTCCATCATCTGAGATCGTCTTCTATTTCTTTCTTCAGGGACTTGAAGTTCTTGTCATACAGATCTTTCACTTCCTTAGTTAGAGTAACATCAAGGTATTTTATATTATTTGTGACTACTGTGAAGGGTGGAGTTTCCCTAATTTCTTTCTTAGCCAGTTTATCCTTTGTGTAGAGAAAGGCCATTGATTTGTTTGAGTTAATTTTATATCCAGCTTCTACACTGAAGCTGTTTATCAGGTTTAGGAGTTCTCTGGTGGAGTTTTTAGGGTCACTTCTATATACTAACATATCATCTGCTAATAGTGATATTTTCACTTTTTCCTTTCCAATTTGTATCCCCTTGATTTCATTTTGTTGTTGAATTTCTCTGGCTAGAGCTTCAAATACTATATTGAATAGGTAGGGAGAGAGTGGGCATCCTTGTCTAGTCCCTCATTTTAGTGGGATAGCTTAGAGTGTCTCTCAATTTTGTTTGATGTTGGCCACTGGTTTGCTGTAGATTGCTTTCATTATGGTTAGGTATGGGCCTTGAATTCCTGATTTTTCAAGACTTTTATCATGAATGGATGTTGTATTTTGTCAAATGCTTTCTCAGCATCTAATATGATGATCATGTCATTTTTGTCTTTTGTTTGTTTATATAGTGAATTGCGTTGATGGATTTCCATATATTAAACCATCCTTGCATCCCTGGGATGAAGCCTACTCCGTCATGATGGATGATCATTTATAAGAGTTCTTGGATTCCCTTAGCTAGCGAGGATTTTATTGGGTATTCTTGCATCGATATTCATAAGGTAATTTGTCTTAAGTTCTCTTTCTTTGTTGGATCTTTGTATGGTTTAGTTATCAGAGTAACTGTCACTTCATAGAATGAATTGGGTAGAGTACCTACTGTTTCTATTTCATGGAATAGTTTGAGGAGAGTTGGAAGTAGGTCTTTTTTGAAGGTCTGATAGAACTCTACACTAAACCCATCTGGTCTTGGGCTTATTTTGGTTGGGAGACTATTGATGACTGCTTCTATTTCTTTAGGGGAATCGGGACTGATATTTAATCTGATCCTGATTTAACTTTCTTACCTAGTATCTGTCTGGGAAGTTGTCTATTTCATCCATGTTTTCTAGTTTTGTTGACTATAACCTTTTGTAGTAAGATCTGACGATGTTTTGGATTTCCTCACATACTTTTGTTATGTCTCCCTTTTCTTTTCTTATTTTGTTAATTAGAATACTGTTCCTGTGCTCTCCAATTAGTCTGGCTAAGGGTTTACCTATCTTGTTGATTTTTACAAAGAACCAGCTCATGGTTTGGTTGATTCTTTGAATAGTTCTTTTTGTTTCCCCTTGGTTGATTTCACCCCTAAGTTTGATTATTTCCTGCTGTCTACTCCTCTTGGGTGAATTTGCTTCCTTTAGTTCTAGAGCTTCTAGGTGTGCTGTCAGGCTGCTAGTGTATGCTCTCTCTTGTTTCTTTTTGGAGGCATTCAGGGCTATACGTTTTTCTCTTAAGACTGTCTTCATGACTGATTATGGGATGGATCCCTCGTCATGGGGTAGTCTCTGTATGGACCATCCATTCATCTTAGCTCTAAACTTTGTCTCTGTAACTCCTTTCATGGGTATTTTGTTTCCTCTTCACAGGAGGAATGAAGTATCCACCAGCTGGTCTTCCTTCTTGATATTCTTGTGTTTTGCAAATTGTATCTTGGATATTCTAAGTTTCTGGGCTAATATCCATTTATCAGTGAGTGCATACCCAATGACTTCTTTTGTGATTGGATTACTTCACTAAGGATTATATCCTCCAGATACATCCATTTGCCCAAGAATTTCATAAATTCATTTTATTAAATAGCAGAATAGTACTCCATTGTGTAGATGTACAACATTTTCTGTATCCATTCTTCTGTTGAGGGACATCTGGGTTCTTTCCAGCTTCTGGCTATTATAAATAAGGCTGCTATGAACATAGTGGAACATGTGTCCTTTTTACCAGTTGGAACATCTTCTGGGTATATGCCCAGGAGAGGTATTGCTGGATCCTCTGGTAGTACTATGTCCAATTTTCTGAGATAATGCCAGACTGACTTCAGTCATTAAACTCAGACACTATGGCATAGGACAGCTAGTGCTTACTTAAGGGACCCTGATATAGCTGTCTCATACAGAGGTGGATGCTCATAATCATCTATAAGAGGGAACACAGGGCCCACAATGGAGAAGCTAGAGATAGAATCCCAGGAGCTGAAGGGGTCTGCAACCCTAGAAGAGGATCAACAATATGAACTAACCAGAATCCCCAGAACTCGTGTCTCTAGCTCGATATGTAGCAGAAGATGGCCTAGTCGGTCATCATTGGGAAGAGAGCCCCCTTGGTACTGCAATCTTTATATGCCCCAATACAGGGGAACGCCAGGGCCAAGAAGTAGGAGTGGGTGGACAGGGGAGAAGGGAGGGGGGAGGGGCAGAGGGAACATTCGGAATAGCATTTGAAATGTAAATTAAGAAAATATCTAATAAAAAATGGAGGGAAAAAAAAGACTGCCTTCATTGTGTCCCATAAGTTTGGGTATCTTGTGGCCTCATTTTCATTAAACTCTAAAAAGTCTTTAATTTCTTTATTTCTTCCTTGACCAAGGTATCATTGAGTAGTGTGTTGTTCAGTTTCCACATGAATGTTGGCTTCTATTATTTATGGTGTTGTTGAAAATCAACCTTAGTCCATAGTGATCTGATAGGATGCATGGGATAATTTCAATAATTTTGTATCTGTTGAGGCCTGTTCTGTGACCGATTATAAGGGCAATTTTTTAGGGGGTACCATGTGGTGCTGAGAATAAGATATATACTTTTGTTTTAGGATAAAATGTTCTATAGATATCTATTAAATCCAGTTATTTTATAACTTTGTTAGTGTACATGTGTCTCTGTTTAGTTTCCATTTCCAGGATATGTCAATAGGTGAGAGTGGGGTGTTGAAGTCTCCCACTATTATTGTGTGAGGTGCATTGTGTTCTTTGAGCTTTACTAAAGTTTCTTTAATGAATGTGGCTGCTCTTGCATTTAGAGCATAGATATTCAGAATTTATTGTTCATCTTGATAGATTTTACTTTTGATGTGTATGAAGTGCCCCACTTTGTCTTCTTTGATAACTTTGGGTTGAAAGTGAATTATATTCGATATTAGAATGGCTACTCCAGCTTGTTTCTTTAGACCATTTGCTTGAAAAATTTTTTTCCAGTTTTTTATTTTGAGTTATTGTCTGTCTTTGTTCCTAAGGTGGGTTTTCTGTAAGCAACAAAATGTTGGGTCCTATTTGTGTAGCCAGTCTATAAGTCTATGTCTTTTTATTTGGGAATTGATTCCATTGATGTTAAAAGAAATTAAAGAAAAATAATTGTTGCTTCCTGTTATTTTTGTTGTTAAAGTTGGGATTATATTCTTGTGGCTGTCTTCTTTTAGGTTTTGTTAAAGGTTTACTTCTTGCTTTTTCTAGGGTGTAGTTTCTGTCTTGTGTTGGTGTTTTCCTGTTATTTTTCTTTGAAGGGCTGGCTTCATGGAAAGATATTGTGTGAATTTGGTTTTGTCATGGAATACTTTGTTTTCTTCATCTATGGTAATTGAGACTTTTTCAGGATATAGTAGTCTGGGATGGCATTTGTGTTCTCTTAGGTTCTGTATAACATCTGTCCAGGATCTTCTGGCTTTTGTAGTCTCTTGTGAGAAGTCTGGCATAATTCTATTAGGTCTTCATATATATGTCACTTGACCTTTTTCCCTTACTGATTTTAATAATCTATCTTTATTTAGTACACTTGTTGTTCTGTTTACTATGTTTCGGGAGGTATTTCTTTTCTGGTCCCATCTATTTGGAGTTCTGTAGGATTCTTGTATGTTCATGGACATCTCTTTCTTTAGGTTTGGGAAGTTTTCTTCTATAATTTGTTGAAGATATTTGCTGGCCCTTTAAGTTGAAAATCTTCATTGTCCTCTACTATTATTATCTGTAGATTTGCTCTTCTCATTGTGTCCTGGATTTCCTGGATGTTTTGAGTTAGGATCTTTTTGCATTTTGCATTTTCTTTTATTGTTGTGCCTATGTTCTCTCAGGAATCTTTTGCACCTGAGATTTTCTCTTCCATCTCTTCTATTCTGTTGCTGATGCTGGCATCTATTGTTCCTGATTTTTTTCCTAGCCTTTCTATTTCCAGAGTTATCGCACTTTGGTTTTGTTTGTTTGTTTGTTTGTTTGTTTTTACTTCCCCTTTTAGGTCTTGGATGGTTTTATTAAATTCCATGAACTATTTGGTTGTGTATTCCTATAATTCTTTAAGGGATTTTTGCATTTCCTCTTTAAGGACTTCTACCTCTTTAGCAGTGTGCTCCTGTATTTCTTTAAGTGAGCTATCATTGCCCTTTTTAATGTCCTCTACCAGCATCATGAGATATGATTTTGAATCTGAATCTTGCTTTTCATGTGTGTTTTGTTACTGGCTGAGGTGGGAGTGCTGGGTTCTGATGATGGTGAGTGGTTTTCATTCCTGTTGGTAAAATTCTTATGTTTGCCTTTTTCCATCTGGTAATCTCTGGTGTTAGTTGTTATAGTTGTCTCTGGCTGAAGTCTGTTCCTTCTGTGATTATGTTAGCCTCTGTCAGCAGTCATGGCATTCCACCTCTCTTCTGAGCCTCAGTGGTCAGAGTACTCTCTTTAGGCAAGCTCTCATCTTGCAGGGATGGTACACAGAGGTCTGGCATTCAGACCTGCCTCCTGGCTGAAGATGAAAGCCTGAAACAGGGCTTGTCCCAGAAGATGTGTTGCCTCTGTAGTTTGAGTGCTCACATGCACAGACTGGTCTCAGAGGGACCTGGGAGACAAGATGGCTTCCTCACCTCCTCTGGTGGTCAAAGCCTTCCCAGACAGCCACCTTTCCTGTGGCAGGGAAGGTGTCTGGATATCTGCAGCCCCAAACAGGGCCTGTCCCAGTAGCTGTGTAGCATCTAAAGTCTGCTCACTCACAATCCACAGTCCATGGGCTGATCTGTGCAGACTGGTCTCAGAGGGACCCCGGAGACAAGATCTAGTAGGTAATACTTTAAAAGGCTTCATATAATTACAATCTTCTAGGCCAATTCAAGGCATAACCAGCAATCACTGGCCAGGGAGGGATTGGAGAAATTTAGGACTTTATGTGTGGCTTCAAGGATCTCAATGGTTTGGGGGGTCCATATCAATGCCTTTTGGTTTGGATAGTAAGAGTTAGTGAAAACGGAGATGTGGCAAGTGATTATCAAATTGAGTTTGGACCCATTCTTGCACCTTCAAATCTCTAACCTGATCAGTAGGGTCTTCATCTAAAACATGTATGAGAGCAATTTGTGGCCAAAAAGCCAATTGACCTATTGGTGCAATGCAAGAAGCTTGTGCATACATTTGGTTTGGGCCAAGGGCTTGAAGAATAACTGACAATCTCCACCAAAAGTGCTCTTATAGGTTCTATGAGGTGTAGCTATGAAATAGGGTCTGTCATCTCTAAGCAACAGCCTCAGCAGTAGCTAAAGTGTATGGAGCTATGGCCCCATATTGAGAAACTATTGTTTTTAATTCCTTAAGCACAGTTATCTCAAATGCAACATGATGGCAGATAGGACCTATCTTTGCATTTCCAGGGGTCTCAACAACTGTGAACATAGGGAGTGACAGAGGTTCCTGTGGGGAAGTGGTGGCCTGGAGTGGCAAGCAGAGCTATTGGAGTTGCTTAAGAAGCTCCTGGTCCTCATTTTCAAGACAAATTTGCTCTCTGAAGTTTTGATTCTTCTTTTGAATGGAAGCTGAATCTTGTCCTGGCCAGTGGCCATCGAAAGATGGGTATAAGGAGGTGGTGGTCTTTGGAAAGGAGGCCAATCAGGACTAAGATACTGAGCAGCTGCCTCATCCAAATCTTCCCAATCACTGCCACTGAGGTCATCTGCCTGAGCTACCTTCTTAGATTTTTCTAAAAGTGGATAATTTTTTTTTTTTTAAGTTTAGAATGAGTGCCCACAGATTTTTTTCTCTGGAATTTTATGGTACTTAGATATTTGTTTTAGGGTAATAGAGTCAGCTTTTGAAATCTGTACAAAATAAGCTTTTGAATTCTTTGTCAAAGTTTTTGCAACTCTGACTTTTTCCTCAACATCACTATCAAAGGACGTTAGGTCCTCCTCCACCTGTTCCACTGACTGAGAAGTCAGCATAACATCACCTTTGTTAGAGGTGACAGTGACCAAATTCTTTTTAGAAGCAAGACATTTTTCTCCCTCTTTAACAATTCCTGCAACTGAGGGGTCAAATGGTTTAAAAGAAAGAACTTCTTTAATAAGATTCCAAAAGGAAAATGCAATTACCAGGACCTTTTCTGGCCCCAAAACATCATAATAATCTTTAATGGTGCTGCCCACATGCTCTTGTCTTTTAAGATCAATGGTGCCCTCAAGGGGAAACCATGGGCAAATTTCTTTAACAAAATCAAAGAATGTAAGCAAATCATGTGTTTTAACCTTTATTCCTTGCGCCTTCGGACCCTTTTTAAAACCTTCTACAAATAATTCATGGCTACTCAATATCTGTCCCATAATCACCACAAACTTACAACAAACCCTCAGTCAAGGTGGCAGGTTCCCATGCAAGATGTCTTCCTCTAAGTCTGGACAGACAAAAACACTGCAGTGTTCTTCACTGAATTTCTCATACTCAAGCCTCATGTTGGGCGCCAGATGCCCCAACCTATAGGGTGAAACAACATAAGTCTCAAGGGAGGGAGTGAGAATGAATGGAATGAGGGGTGCAAAGGAAAGAGACCAAACTGAGATCTGCTAGCCCTCATTTATTTTTAAAAATCACTCACCTTATAAAGCTACAAACCACAATTACAAAGTGGAATTCATTGCTCAAGTACATGAAAAGATAGATGGAAAGTGCTTAGCCACCAGTTAAGTAAAAGAAAAGTTCTAACCACAATGTGTCCTAAGGAAGGTTCTAACCACAAGTTCTCATGGCTGGAAAGTTCCAACTGCAGGATTTCTTAACTATACTCTGGGAACAGAGAAACAAATCTCCTAAAAGCAGGAGTTAGAAATAATAATTTTAAGATAAGTCATGGCCCAGGGACAAGATAAAATCAGGCCTCAACACTGTTGTTATTTGGTGGTGGTGATGGTCTGAGCATGCCTCTGTGTGTGTGTGTGTGTGTGTGTGTGTGTGTGTGTGTGTATGTGTGTGTGTGTGTAATTTGTTGTGCGTGCATGTGCACATGCATGTGTGCACATGTGCCTGTCTTCTTTTGGTTTTGATGGCATGAGATTATTTCCTGAGTTTTCTTCAGTATAAATTTTCTTCAGTTGAGATTTATTTTTTAATAACTTCTCTATGGTTGAATTTATGGATAGATATTATTTATATTTGACTTTACCACTTGACTTTATTTACATTTGACTTTATCATCTTGTTTTCTATAACCATGCTGATTGAAAATTTTTCTGTGTACACTACTCTTGGTTGCCATCTATGGTCTCTTAGCATATAAAGGACATAAGTCCAGGGGCCTGTCTGCCTTTTAGAGTTTCCATTGATATGTTAGGTGTAATTCTATGGTCTTTATATGTTACTTGTTCTTTACTTCTTTCAGCTTTTAATATTCTCTCTTTGTTCTGTATGTTTAATGTTTTGATTATTATGTGATAAGGGACCATTCTTTTCTGGTCAATCTATTTGGTGTTCTGAAATCCTCTTGTATCTTTATATACATATCCTTTTTATCTTGGAAAAGTTTTCTTGTATAATTTTGATGAGAATGTTTTCTGAGTTTTTGAGCTGGGATTCTTCTTTTATTGTTATTATTTTTAGATTTAGTTTTTTCATTGTGTCCAACATTTTCTGGATGTTTTCTGTCAAGAACTTTGTAAATTTAACATTTTCGTTCTTCTACATATCAATTTCTTCTAATGTATCTTCAGTGCCTGAGATACTTTCTTGCATCTCTTGTATTTTTTTTCAATTAGTTTTTATTAGATGTTTTCTTAATTTACATTTCAAATGTTATTCTGAAAGTTTCCTACCCTCCCCTGGCCCTGTTCCCCTGCCCACCCATTCCCACTTCTTGGTCCTGGCATTCCCCTGTATTGGGGTACATAAAGATTACAATACTAAGGGGCCTCTCCACCCAATGATGGCTGACTAGGCCATCTTCTGCTACATGTACAGCTAGAGACACATGTTCTGGGGATTCTGGTTAGTTCATATTGTTGTTCCTCTTCTAGGGTTGCAGACCCCTTCAGCTCCTAGGGTTCTATCTCTAGCTTCTCCATTGTGGGCCCTGTGTTCCATCCTACAGATGATTATGAGCATCCACTTCTGTATGAGACAGTTATATCAGGGTCCCTTAAGTAGACACTTGCTATCCTATGCAATAGTGTCTGAGTTTACTGACTGATTATGAGATGCATCCCCCCTGGTGGGGTAGTCTCTGTATGGTCCATCCTTTTGTCTTAGCTCTAAACTTTGTCTCTGTAACTCCTTTCATGGGTATTTTGTTTCCTATTCACAGGAGGAATGAAGTATCCACGCGCTGGTCTTCCTTCTTGATTTCTTGTGTTTTGCAAATTGTATCTTGGGTATTCTAAGTTTCTGGGCTAATATTCTTTTATCAGTGAGCGCATATCCAATGACTTCTTTTGTGATTGGGTTACCTCACTAAGGATTATATCCTCCAGATACATCCATTTGCCCAAGAATTTCATGAATTCACTTGTATTCTATTGGTGATGCTCATGTCTATAGTTCTGTTCACTTGCCTAGATTTTTCATTTGCAGAATTTCTTTAATTTGTTTTATCTTTATTGCTTGACTTTTATTTTCAAATCTTGAGCAGTTTTATTTTTTTTTCATTTTTTTCTGGACTTTCTTGGCTTTCTTTGAATGATTTATTCATTTCATCTTTAAAGACTACTATCATCCTCATAAATTTGGTTTTAAAGGTTTTTTTTCTTGTTCGTCAACTGTGTTGAAATATTCAGGCTTACTGTATTACAATAGCTGGACTCTGGTCATGACATATTTTGTTGGCTTTTATTGTTTTTAAATGTGTGCATATTTGTTTGTATGTGGTGTGTTTGTGTATATTTATAATGTATGTATCTGTATGCTTGTGGTGTTTGCATATGTATATCTAAGTGTATTTTGTGGTGTGTATATATGCATGTCTATATCTGTTTCTATATATGTATATGTATTTTTATGTCTGTATATGTGTATGATGTGTGTGCTTGTAGTGTATATGTATATATGTAGTTATATTTGTTCATATTATTTTAATTCTTCATATGAAGGGTTAAGTAAGTTTCAATATTATACTATTTTTTTTATCCTTAGTTAGATAAAAGGTATTTTATATGTATTTTGCCTATTTTTATGTTTGTACCTTAGACATGACAACAATTTACATTTCCATTTGGTTAAAGACTCTGTTATCTTTGCTGATAACCCCTTTTTTTCTGATATTTTACAGTCTTAGTTCTTTAAAATACTTCAATAGTATATTTGTGGACTACTTTGTTTCTGAGTCATGAACCCAATTTTATCCCATTTTAAATTTGCCTGATATTCCTGAACAAGTTGCATTTTACCACTACAAATATGAGGTTCAAATAGTGTCTGAGTGTGTGTGTGTGTGTGTCTGTGTGTGTCTGGGTGTGTTGGCATTTTAAGTGGGTGGTTTCATATATATTTATATTTATGTGCACTTTGAAACCAGTGGTCAATTTCTGGTTTTCTTCTTGAGGAACCATCCAACTTTTTAGCATTCTATCTAAGCTCCACCTCACAGTTACCTGGCAATAGCCAGGTATGTTCCTTCCCACAGTTACCGGGCATCAGCCAGATAAGACCTGGCCTCTATAAAAGGGGCTGCTTGCCACCTCCTCCCTCTCTCTCTCTTGCCTCTTACTCTTGATGCCTACTTGCTTCTTTCTTGCCCTCTTGGGCTCTTCCCTCCCCCCCCCCTTTAAGTGCTCATGATCATGGTCAGCCTCTACTTCTCTATACTATTCCTTTCTCTGCCTTTCTCTGCCTCTACTACCCTTTTAACTCCCCTTCCCATACCCTGAATAAACCATTTTCTATAATATACACTCATGTGGCTTGGCC
>CACVCL010021078.1:0-68705 GCA_902729485.2 Mus minutoides
CTAAAGCTGTAGCAAGTTTAAGAAAGCCATTTTAATACATGACTGTAAAACTGTCACCTAGTGTACTGTGTCATAGTGGTGTTCATTTTGCCCTGTTTTTCTCTTCTTCCTTCCACTGAGTTCAGTTTATTGCTGTAGTTATTCCTTTACGAAAATTTATGATGCTCTTTCTAGAGTTTTGTTCCATCAGGATACTGCACTGCAATTCAGATGGGGATGTGGTGGTAAGTACTTTCCAATACTCATTGAAGCAACATTACCTGAAGGGATCTGACTTCCAAGCCCAGAGGCAGCTAGGCAGAGTTTTATGGATGGAAAGTTTAAAACTCTAAGTATCATATAAATAGAAAAATAGAACAAAATTTATAATTTTATTTATTTATTAAATAAATACGATATGTGACATATATCCTATGAATAAATATTATATTTGCTTAAACCAACAAGAGTTTATTGAAGTATCTAAAGAAAACACATTAAATTAATTCAGAAAGTTAGTAAAACTTCAAACAAAGTAGAACTGTTCTTACACAGATATACTTCAAGTTTGAAAATTCACACACTTTAGGAAGAATATAGAATTAATGTCAAGAAATTTATGAATATTAAAAAAGTTAAAATGTCATCACATCTATGGAAGCATGATACCTGGTTAATAATTTTGTAGAAAATATACGTCTCAGCTAAAACATTGTGTATCTGTTTTCTTTCATTGTGGTTGCCACAGTTTTGGAAGCATCGCACACTGTACTGTTTCTTAGATTTTGCAGCATGAGTACCTTTAATTGTCAAACTTCTCATGAAGAGAGAATTAGAAAGAGTAAAAGGAATTAGGATCAAAGCAGTCATTCACATATGTAGTCTTGGTTCAGACGATAAGAACTTTATCCAATGAGTATGATGGATTAGTACCGAAGGCTTTTAGTTTCTGACAAAGTGAAGAATTAGTGTGGACTACTGCCTTTCTTAGCTGAAACTAGCCTTGTAAGTGAAACATAACCTGCTCTTCCACCCACACCTCAAACTCCAGCCTGTTAGAAAGATGTTGCTGTTTCCTCAGGGGAAGCTGTTTCAAGAGGAGAGACAGGAAACTGAAGTGGATGCACAGGGGGGAAAATTTGTTTTTTAGTTGTAACCTGGATGGTCTGTTGCCATTAGTGGTCACTGTAAGACAGTAAAATCAGCAGGACTAACTTCCTGTTTCCTTTTGAGATGAGATGTATCATGTAGATTGAAAAACTGAAGAAGTAAGAGGAAAAATTATGTCTTTTTAAACCCTGACTCAGACACAGAATTTATATTACAGTGTTAAGAGACTGAGATCCTACCCATTACATGATTTTTTTTTTCTGCAGTATTTTTCTCTAGATCTCGAATAAGATTTGGAGCACTGACTCCACTCATGTGTAGTAACTTTAAAGGGAGTTTGATTTTTAATTTCCTCTCTCATTCAACTCTCTAAGTATGTGACTTAAAAAATACACCCATTGAGACACTTGCCTCAGAAGTGCTGAAGGTTTATGTGGGCATTTTACGCTGCTCTCCACTTCCACATAGCCATGGCTGATAAACTATGGGATACTTAAAGAATGCATAAAGGTCACAAACTGTGATAAACATCTAAGTGGACTAGAGTCAGTGAAAGTGCACAGCAGTAAATGTGCACTAAAGCCGAAAACCATCTGGGCTCTACATCACCAAAGATAAGAGATGATGGCTAGTTCATCTATGCCTGCAAAGAAAATTAGCCTCGAGGTTTATATCTCTAGCAGGAAAAACAAAAAACCAAAAACCGATAGTCTGCGTTATGAAACTAGGCTAGGAAACAGTGGTCAGAGAAGTGCAGACTTATGAATAATAGTGATTTAAAGTTCTGGGATGTAGATTTCAGGACTGAGGAAAGTCACATTGAATTAAATGTGATAATGTGAGAAAACTCAGGCAGTTGGACAGCTGGGAACAGAGTAATGTGGCCTAGTAAGGACAGAGGTTCAGGAGAGGCAAGTTGAGATTCATTTACAAAATGATCAGTAAAAAAAGGTCAATGAAAGCAGAATCAGAGAAATAAGTATTAGAAATATAAATCAATACTTGAATATTTGAAATTCATAGATATGAAATAAAAAATAAAGAACCTTTGTGTAAAGCTAGGGAAGATATGCACAGTGCAAGATATTGGCGATATTAGACATTTAAAATGTAGAATAATCATTGAGGAAAGCTGGAGGCATCAAGTGAGTAGAAGCAAGAGGTGCCGTGCATTAATTATTTTTTGAAGCACTGACAAATGTACCCAACAAAGATGGAAGGAAGAATTTAGTTCAGACCATGATTTGAAGGAATATAGCGCTGAAAGTGTGGCAGCCAGGGCATGCGTCCACTGATGACTTTACATCCACCAGCCTGATGCAAAGAGAGATGAGTGCTGTGGTCTGTGCTCCTTCATCCTTTTCATTAAGTCTAGGACCAAGCCCATAGGATGCTACTGCCTACACTCAAAGTCAGACCTTTTCCATTTCAGTTAAACTTCTCAGACACACCCTCACAGAACACACTGAACTGTGTCTGTCACCTAGCTGATTTTAAAATCCAGTCAAATTGACATGAAATGACGATATACTGTCACAGACCACATGTGCGGCAGGGAACATAGCTGGAGGAATGATAGTATTCAAAGATGTTGTATGGCCGGAATGATTCCATCTAAATCTCAGATACCCAATAAGATGTCACAAGATTTGGTGTATGTCCAGTTTTTGTCCATCTTGCTTTGGCTCAACCTTGCTATGCTCCAATTTCTCTCATTTGGAATGTAAATATGTATTCTGTGGCATTTATGTTAAAATATATAACTTGCTTCACTTTTTTTTTTTTTTAAAGAGCTCACAGTCAAGAGACTTCTTCTACTGTCCCACCTAGGGATCCATCACATCTGCAGACACCAAACCCAGACACCACTGCTGATGTCAAGAAGCACTTGCTGACAGGAGCCTGATCTGGCTGTTCCCTGAGAGGCTCTGCCAGAATCTGACTGATACAGATGCGGGTGCTTGCAGCCAATCATCAGACTGAGCATGGGCACTCCAATGGAAGAGTTAGGGGAAGGACTGTAGGAGCTGAAGGGGTTTGCAACCCCATAAGAAGAACAACAATATCAAATAACCAGACATCCCAGAGCTCCCAATGACTAAACCACCAACCAAAGAGTACACATGAAGGAACCCATGGCTCCAGATGCATATGTAGCAGAGGATGGCCTTATTTGGCATCAGTGGGAGGAGAGGTCCTTGGTCCTGTGGAGGATCAGTGTCCCACTGTAGGATAGTGCTAGGGAGGTGAGGTGGGAGTGTGTGGGTGGATGGGTGGGGGAGCTCTCTCATAGAAGCAGAGGGGTAGAGGAATGGAATTGGAGGGTTGCGGAGGGGAAACTGTGAAGGATGATAACATTTGAAATGTAAATAAATAAAATAACCAATAAAAATATTTTTAAAAAAGAAAGAAAAAACTTTTGAAGAAATTTGGAACTGGAGAGCTATGGGGACTTTCAAAGCTAGATAAAATGCACTTTGCATAATGAGATAACCATGAACTTGTGCTATCCAGAGTCAACATGTATGGATGTCACAACTGTTGGGAATTCACATTTGCAACTACCCTGTTGTCTCCAGAAAAGTTCTGTATTTTGCAGTTGTTCTTTCATGAGGTCCCCATAGACCTCAAAACATTACAGACTTTTGCTTGCCCTTAATCCCTTTATTTAGAGAAATAGTCCATATGTGACCAAGTAAAACCTCACAATGAAGAATCCATTTTCTGAAGATCATAGCATGGACAGCTGCACATGGTAGCTCACACCTATAATCCTAGGACTCAGGAAGTAAAAGTAAGGGGACTGCTATGAGTCTGAAGCCAGTGTGTCTAGACTTAGAGAAAGAAATCCTATTAAAAGGCAAAACAGAACAAAACCAACCAACCAAACAAACAACACCAAAGATAACAGAAAACCATGATGTTTGCTAGACAGACTCTGTCATTTAATGTCATTTGGTCCAACAGGGCTAAGCTGCTATGAGTGTTAACATCACTAAAATAATGATAAAACGCTACTAATAACAATCAAACTGTGGTTTTAAAGAAAAACGAGTAATAATCATTACTTATTAAAATATGACATATGAATTAATTTACTTTTTAAAACAGTCCTATGAGGATATAGGTTGCAGCTCCCCATTTTAGACACAGAATAATGGCTGGCTTCAAAAGAGGGAACTTTTCTGGATATAGCAGGGCAACGACACAGATGAATTGAGTGGTTGTGCCAGCATGCATAAGACACGCATTAGATCAAATCAGAAAAAATTCCATAGGCAGACATAAGTCCTCCTCTTAACCAAGGAGCTATTGGCTATTGATAGATCCCAGGAGTTTCCTTTATTGGTGTGGCCACTGGACCATTCTCCCATGGGAGGATGCAGATCTGACTTGATGGCTTTAAAGTAAAAGAGGGCACAAAGTTGGGTAGGTAGGAAAGAGGACGTCGATCTGAGAGGGCTTGAGGAGGGTGATTATGCTTTAAAACAAATGGTATCAAATTCTCAAAGGACCAGTAAAAAGTTAAAAATCTAGGGCATTAGTTGTAAAAATCCTAAGTATACTGCTATCAATAAAACAATGTGATTAACTTTTAAAAATTTGAAATCTGCCTTAATAAATTTGTACTGCTATAACAAAGTGCTATAGTCTAAATGGCTAATAACAACCATGACATTTTTTATTCTCAGTTCTGAAGTCATAAAGGAGTGTGTCAGGAGGTGGTATTCTATTCAGATCTGTCTTCTGGATTTTAAATATTCAATCTCAATTGGTAGAAAATGAGCTAGGGCTCTTTTTAAACACACACACACACAAAACACACACAAAACACACACACATAATGTATATATGTATTGCTAGGAGTATTGACATGAACTCTCACATTATGTAAGGATGGGGCAGAAGCAGTGGGCAGGAAGTATGAGTTTGCTTATGAGTGATCAAACTTCAGCTTGGTGATTATCTTGGCATTAGTCAGGTTGGGCATGTTGTGATCCCAGGGGTGGCTTCCCTATGGCAAAGAAGGCAGATTCAGTCTCCATTTCAAGATGTTTATTCATCAGATGTGTTGTTCCTGGAGTCTTAAGTGAGCAGTATTATAGCTTATAAATGTAGATTAATGAGCAGATGATGACAAATAATTACCCTTTAGAGTGAGCTTTACTAAGAGACAAAGGGTTATTACCTTGGGAACTAATGACTGGGCCTCAAAGCAGGACAGCAATTAAGAAAGATAGAACATCATATCATGGCTGGCAGGATGGGTCCTTGAAGAGAGAGAGGGGTTCCTTTTTTATCTAAACAGGGAATGCATTAGGAGAGATGGCCATCACATGTAGCATGATAAGGATTCTAAAATGAGACCCAGAGCATGCAAGACACTAAGAAGTATTAAGCCATAGATAGCACAAAGGAAGAGACAGCTAGATTTGTAATACTGGAATATAGACAAGAGAGGGGAAAGCTACAGGGTCCATGAACAAACATTTAGAAGTGAATAACTCAGGGCCAATGAGACAGAAATGTCAGGTTTTTGCCTGTTTTTAGTTATCCACTGGAAATTTGAGGCCCATACAAAGAGTAAATGCTTTGAACAACAGTAGTTTTAAAGCTTTTATTAAAAAACTCTTATTCAGAGCGGGGCATGGTAGCACACGCCTTTAATCCCAGCACTCGGGAGGCAGAGGCAGGTGGATTTCTGAGTTCGAGGCCAGCCTGGTCTGCAAAGTGAGTTCCAGGACAGCCAGGGCTATACAGAGAAATCCTGTCTCAAAAAACAAAAAATAAAACAAAACAAAACACCCCCCAAACAACAACAACAACAACAACAAGAACAACAACAAACCATTTATTCTATTAATGAGGACTATATTCCTTTGACCTAATCACCTCTTAAATGTTCCACTTGGTAATATCTGGACTTATCATTTCAGCATGTGCACTCATACACACACTAACAGGGTTCTATTAGGTTTAATTTCTGTTGTGATTACTTTTATACAGTACATGTATGACTGTAGCTTATATAAGAGGAATTAATTATTTTGGTTCAAAGTAATTTGCTACTCTCTAATCCTCACCTAAAAGACCCCGCCTTGAACCAAAAAAAAAAAAACATCTTTCTCTAAAGCAAAGAAAAATAGCTCCTGTAAACTGTAACATGAGGCAAACTAATTCTATCAATTCTTACCAAAATCAACAACTAGAATTTGTAAAATAGTCGGTACAGAAGCTGTTTTCTTAAGGCAGCTTTACTGGGTTCCCTTTGTCAGACAGCATAAATAATAATCTGCTTATAAAATTACACCTCCAATACTTATGATCTCTCTAGATCACAGTGGCCATCCAGAACTCACTATGTAGACCAGGTTGGCTTCGAATTCATAGAGGTCCACTTGCCTCTGCCTCTTGAATGCTGGGATTAAAAGTATATTGAACCACTCTTGGCTATAGTTTATTATTAACCATTTAATCAAAAAAAAAAACCCTGGTATATTTTAAAGAGCTCAGATTTAGCATTTGTACTTCTACATCTAAATGTTGAAAACTGGAAGATAATTAAATTAGTAAAATGAGTTCAACCTCCTTAAGTTAGTCTAAAAGAAGGAGTTTAGGGCTGGTTAGAGCACCTAATCCACTTGAAGCTTCTATTTGAATAATCATTGCCAGAGAAAAATAATGAAATAAAAGTATCAAAAAAAAAAAAAAAGTTATAGCCAGGCAGCGGTGGTGGTGCATGCCTTTAATCCTACCACTTGGGAAGCAGAGGCAGGTAGATTTTTAGGCCAGCCTGGTCTACAGAGTGAGTTCCAGGACAGCCAGGGCTACACAGAGAAACCCTGTCCCGACCCCCCCCCCAATAAATAAATAAATAAATGTATCCAATTATGTTTTAGAGGCATAAAAACAGTTACTATATGACTTACAGCTTTTAGTGAATGATTCTGTGAGAATTTATCATGGGCTTATGTGTGTATGGATGTGTGTATAGATGTTTGTGTTGATATGCACACACACATGTGAGTATAAGTACACATGCATATGCATATACTGCATGCACATGTGGAGGCCTGATTCTCCGAAGGAGGGAGGGAGGGAGGGAGGGAGGAAGGGAGGGAGGGAGAGAGAGAGAGAGAGAGAGAGAGAGAGAGAGAGAGAGAGAGAGAGAGAGAGAGATCTTCCTGCCAGGCAGAGTTAAGGCAGATCAGGGTCTACTGACTTATCTCCTAGCCTGCTGAGGCATGAAACAGTAAGAGGGGATATACTTGAGGCTAAAGGCGAGGGTCTGAACATTCTACTGATCTTGCTGGAAGGAACAGGGAGGCCTCAGGTAAAGAAAAGATGTCCTGTGTATATTTCAGCAATTATTTCTGTTAGCTTGTGGCATTGCTTCCCATGGTAATGTGAGGTATAAAAAGGCTATGAAAAATAAGCTTGAGGTTGCTGGCTGCTGCTGCAGAATTGACTGGCAGTCCCTCACAAATCTCTCTCTTGTCTCTGCATCTTTTTATTCCTTTCCTATCTCTTATCTTTGCTCCCCCTGTCAGAGGCTGTTCTACTCCTGCGGGTGGGCTCTGGTACCAGATCTTGGTGTCAGGTATCCCTTTTAGTTACTCTCCATTTCTTTTGTGAGACAGTCTCTCACTGAGCCTGATCCTTACTGATTTGGCTTAACCTGGCTGGCCCAGCAAGCTCTGAGAATCCACCAGCTTCTGCACTCAAAGCCTTAGAGTTTCAGGTGTGTTCCGACACATTCAGCTTTTTGCAGGTGTTGGCAACTTGAAATCAAGTCCTCATGCTTGCAGAGAGAGTATTTTATCAACCAACCCATTTCCCAAGCCCCTGTTATGTTTTATCAATAGAAAAGATCACACACATTTGATAGAAACACAAAAATAACTAAAGTGGCAAAGACGTAGGAATATATATATATATATTTAACCTAGATTAGCACGGAAAAATAAACAAAATCTTCTTACACAATAGGCAGAGGTAGAAAGAGGAAGTTAAAAGTTTGGGAAGGATAGTTGTTAAACAGTTATCTCAGGGCATTGAAAGCTGAAATAAACCAGAAAACCAAGAAGGAATGTCACAAAAATAAACAAAATGGTAAATTCACCCACTATTTTATTTAGTTTAGCATGCACCCATTAATTATGCATTGTACACACTGTCAGAAAGTGAGTGCATTGCAGCAGAACAATATTAGACCCAATGTAGTACCCTGAAACGTTTAAATTAGATAGACAGAGACAAATCCGGACATATTCAAAATAAATAGAAAATTAAGCAGCATGCTAGACAGTAATATGTGTCATGGTATAAAATAAAACTAGAGAAGTGAGAAAGGAAGACTACTTCTCAAGGTGAAAGTCTCAATCTAATTAGCATATTGCAGAAAGTCACAGGGAGGGAGGGAGAGTTGTCCGGACACTTAGTTGACACGAGGAGTCAGTTATGTGACTCTCATGTCATATGAGAGAACACACAAGAGAAAACAAATTGTGGTGTTTTGAATAGGCTTGGCCCATGGAGAGTGGCACTCTTAGGAGCCCTGGCCTTTTCGGAACAGGTGTGGTCTTGCTGAAGGAAGTGTGTCACTCTGTAGGTGGGCTTTTGAGGTCCTATGCTCAAGCTCTGCCCAGCATGGAAAGAGAGCCTCTCCTAGGCTGCCTGCAAAGTAAGTCTCTTCCTGGCTGTCTTCAGAACAAGATGTAGAACTCCTGGCTCTTTCAGCACCAGGTCTGTCTGGATACTACCATGCTTCCCACTGTGATGATAATGGACTTAAAAATCTGAAACTGTAAGCCAGCTCCAGTGAAATGTTTTCCTTTATAAGAGTTACCTTGGTCATGGTGTGTCTTTACAGCAATCAGTTCCTAACTAATATCCAAAGCAAGGTGGGAAAGATTAAAGCAAATTGGCAGAAGTATGATTATAACTAAATATTCAACAGTATACTATAACAAAATTCTATTTCCAGAGACCAATGCTAAACCCAGTTATGTTACGTAAATGTTTTTGTTTTAATCCCCAGTGTGGGATGTGGGGCTGCTTTAGTTAGTCCACAGAGGCTGTGCAGGGTTGAAGAAAAACAGCCTGTTTTGAAAGAAAGGGTTAACCTTGAGCAAATTGCTCCACCAGAGGGGCAGCCTCTGGTTTCAGTAGTACCTTTATTTATTAGCTTTCCCAGTAGTCATACAAGGTCTCAGATACCAAAATTCTTGGTGCTTTAATTGTGGTCAGTTTGGTCATTTGAAAAGTATCAGAGTTCAAAATGTCAGGTGTGTTAACTCAGAGAAAGACAATACTTTCTTCTGGAGAAGCAGAGAAGCAAACAGGTCCTTCCTAGTGGAGAAGCAGAGAAGCAAACAGGTCCTTCCTAGTGGCAAAGGGTTCTTAGAAGACTGTTTAGGCTTCCTGGGGTTTACAAACACTGTGGTAAAGGGTGCCATTGGACCAGTGAATAAGGTCCAAGAGGGACATACAAGGTAATCTTTTGCAATCAGAAAGTGGCTTTGGGCCCTAGCTCCAGGTATGAGCCATTTCAGACAAGATCAGCAGCTAAGAGTTACCAGGTTATAGAAAAACTTTTGATCCAAAAAGTGGTTCATTGATAATCTTCTAGACTAAGCAAACAAGTCTCATTCATGCTAGAGAAAAAGCCCCCCCCCCCCCCACTAAAGTGGGGAAGTGTAGTGAGAATTTTGGATTCTTTAAAAACCCTGTTATGTTATGTGAATGTTTTTGTTTTAATCTCAGATGTGGAATATAGGGATGCTTCAGTTTGTCCACAGCCATGAATTACAATTGTCTCCTTATCAAGGGCATAACCATTCCTGGAAGCTGCAGATAGTTTAATTCTGGGGGCTCTGGAGAGGGTATAAATGGGAATTATGAGAGGGCCTGTGATGATTGTCACTCTTTCTGCTGATGCCTTGATGCTGGCTTGCTGGTTTGTTGGACTGTGGGATATTCTGATAACAAATATTGGACTTGCCCTGAGGAACCCAACCCCTCTAATCAGCAGGAAGTAGCCTCTAGAGGTCTATGCCCCTGTTCCCTCTAACCTTCTTTCTCTCCTATCTAGTGTTGGAGGATTGGAAGGGAGTGGGGTGGAATAAGGGTTGGGAGGGAGGTAGAGATATAAAAACCCAATAAGATAATAAAACAAATGTGCCAACAGTTTGATGTCTAGAAAGAAAAATGGTGAGGGTGGTAGCTCTGGTAGAATTGTTGTCCCACTATACTTTGGTGCTGAACTGTGAGAGGAAGCTATGGATCTTTGCTTGGGACACACACGAACATATGCAGGCAGAAGCAGCCAAAAAGTCACAATTAGAAAAAGCCAAAACTGAAGATAAGCAGTTCATCAGTTTGAGACCAGGTCTTTCGAGGAGCAATATCATTAATGATGCTTCTGCGTATACTCTACTATTCAAACACAAGCTTGAATCTCACCTTCTGGGGAAATGCATAATGCCAGCAGCCAGGGAGGCTGCTCTTGCCAGCGCTTGCATGACCTTAAACAGTGTGCTATAAACCTTGGCACTTCTGTACTAAGCTTAGGCCACATAAAACTTAAAGCCTGTAGTTTTAGTGAATACCTGTGTCTTGCAGTCTTGCAATATGTGTTCTGTTAAGTTTGATTTTAACCCCCCCCCCAATGATGAATATTTCCAATGCTGAGACTTAAAGGTAAGTTCCAGGCTTACAGTTTAACCTTGTCTGTGGCTAAATGCTGAACAGGAAGCAAGGTGTTCCACAGGCTTAAAACATGATTCCTTATGCAGGAAGAAGATTAAAGCATAAGCCAGGAGGGCAAAGTTTCTCCTTATCAGCGAGGAACTTACAGCATTGCTCTGGGCAAGTGCTTTAATCTCCATGATACACAATCTGAACACTATGAATAAAAATACATGCCCCTTTGCCCTTTTTAATGTTGAGATTTTTCAACATTGCCAGGAAATAGCTTTAGGAACTCTATCTAAGCTTTGTGACAAAGCACTGTAGCCAGAGCTATTTCTCAAAGCCTTTCGGGAAGTGCTATTTTTATTTTACGCTGGGAATTTTAAAGTGGATGCCATACTGATACTATACTATTAATCCAACTAAATTATTGGTTCAATTGTGTTTCCCATCTTAAAAATTGGAAATTGTGAAGACTATGAAAATTTCTTTTATGCTACAGTTTTCCTAAAATTATAAAAAACCATCTCTTACTATATTAAAAAATGGAAAATACCCAAAACAATGGAACTATGTAAAAAAGATAATTAAAAATATATAAATTTTAATTCTATGCTCCTTAGATGGTTGGTAACAATTTTCTTTCTAAGGTAGCTAAAACTTTGATTATGTATACACTTTTACATTAACTATTACTTCTGAACTATGATTTCCTATTAAGCATTGTATCATAAACACATTTTGTTTTTTGTTTTTTGAATTTATTTTTATTTTTTTCAATTTTATTAGATATTTTCTTCATTTACATTTCAAATGTTATCCCGAAAGTTCCCTATACCCTCCCCCATCCCCCGCCCTGCTCCCCTACCCACCCACTCCCACATCTTGGCCCTGGCATTCCCCTGTACTGGGGCATATAAAGTTTGCATGACCTAGGGTCCTCTCTTCCCAATGATGGCCAACTAGGCCATCTTCTGCTACATATGCAGATAGAGACACAAGCTCTGTGGTTACTGGTTAGTTCATATTGTTGTTCCACCTATAGGGTTGCAGACCCCTTCAGCTCTTTGGGTACTTTCTCTAGCTCCTCCATTGGGAACTCTGTGTTCCATCTAATAGCTGACTGTGAGCATCCACTTCTGTGTTTGCCAGGCACTGGCATAGTCTCACACGAGACAGCTATATCAGGGCCCTTTTTTGTTTCTTACTATTTATAATTTATTTTTTAATTACTGCAATATACTTACCTCTCTTAGAAACAACATAGTGTTTATAAACTCTTTTTAATTTTATTTGATTTTTACAAATAATACCTGTAAATAAACACTTTTAAAAAAAATCTTTGGTTGAATCTTCTCTTTTCTATGGGAGAAGTCTGTGAGTCTTCTTAAACAGCACTGCTTATGATGCATCATCTCACATCAATAGAAAGAGCAATTAGTAGATTAAAACCATTTAAACTATTCTGTTGTCTGTCACTCCTTACAGACAGACAGACAGACAGACAGACAGACACACACACACACACACACACACACACACACACACAGACACACACACACACACACAGACACACTCACAGATTAAACTATTTTTCTACTGGAAACATTTTATTGATGAGACCCCTACCTCCTGCACAAAGTGCTCCTGACATCAAGCACCTTCCTGCTGGGCAATGCGGTCTTTCATGAGAGGTCCCATGAAAACTTTCTTCTCTTCCATGGTTTGGAAACCACCATGGCCAAACTTGGAGGTGGTATCAATGAACTTCAGGTCAGTCTTCTCCAGAGCCTGATGTTTGGTCTGGATCAGCAAGGACTTACGAAGAGTAAGCACCCGCTGCTTCTTCTTTAAAAAAATACTTTTTTAAAACATTTTTTTCTCTTTATTAGATATTTTCTTCATTTACATTTCAAGTGTTATCCAGAAATTTCCCCATACCCTCCCCCATCCCCGCCCTGCTCCCCTACCCACCCCCTCCCACATAATGGCCCTGGCATTCCCCTGTACTGGGGCATATAAAGTCTGCATGTTTTAACACGGGTTTTTTACCCTCTTAAATAAATTTTTTTATTAGATATTTTCTTTATTTACATTTCAAATGTTATCTCCTTTTCTGGTTTCCCCTCTGAAAACTCCCTATCTCCTCCCACCTCCCTCTGCTCCCCAACCCACCCACTCCTGCTTTCTGGCCCTGGCATTCCCCTACATTGGGGCATTGAGCCTTCATAGGACCAAGGGCCTCTCCTCCCACTGATGACCAACTTGACCATCCTCTGCTACATGTTGACCAGTCTTATAAATCTTGTAAATCTCTGTTCGGTGATGGTAGCTTTTCTGCCCAGCTCGAGCCACAGAGAAGGTGACATGGGCAGGGTGCCAGGCTCCCATACAGACAACTTTGTGCAGACCTCCATGGGTCTTTTGGGGCAGTTTCTTTGTATGCTAATGACTGGTCATATCTTTGAACCCTTTGCCTTTTGTCTCGCTGATGACAATGACGTCAATCATCTCATCCTGCCCAAAGAGGAACCTGCTGCTCCAGCCTTTCTCCTTCCCAGTCTTGCTTCTCAGCCACAGTGCCCCCATTCACCTGAATCTCCATCAAGGTGTGTCTTCTTCTGGCACAGAGGAAGCAGACTCTTCATGCTGTTGAAGTCTTTCTCCAGCTGTTTCTTTCCTGTGTCATCTTGCCATTTCTTTTTTTTTCTCTGTGTATCTTTTTTTTTTTTTTTAGATATTTTCTTTATTACAGTATTTGGTGAAAGCCTTCTTAGATTTGTGCCAATTCTTATAGAAAAGGTTTTTATACTCATCACTGATATGCTCAGCAATTATGGTCTTGAAGATCCGGAGGCATCATGGGAACTTTACATATCCCATGATGTCTATGTTTCCACAATGATTATAGCCTCCAGGACTTCTTTCTTCTTCACCTTATATCTTGACCTGTCAACTTCCTAGATGATGCCAGCCTTGTACCTTAGAAAGACTGTGAGGTCATCCTTAGGGGAGCTCTTCACTTTCCCACGATGCCAGCTGCTGTGTTTCTGAGGCAAGGAGCCCAAGGACCCATGCTTTGGAGCTGAGAATTTCCTGTGAGACATCTCCCCGCCACATGCTGCGGATAGAGCCACATTAAACTATAAATGTACTGTTATCTTCGTAGTTTAGAAATACTAACTTGTCCTAATTCCTGTGAATCAACTCAATATAAAATAATAGGTTTCATTTAGGCATAAAAATTCCAAAGCCAGTTGAGAGACAGCCTCAGGTAGTGTGATGGTTGAGAGTGAGGACCACGTCAGAAAGATAAAGGAGGGTGGGTGGCACAGTGCCAAGTGCTTCACGACTCAAGCTATTAAGGAACACAATCACTAATTCAGACGGAACTTTGAAAAAGATTCTTACTTACAGTAAGCTAGTGCAGTTCAAATCTAGGAAATTATTATCCTAAAATTAATTAAAATATAATTACACCATTTAAACCCTCCCTCTTTTCTTTTCTCCTCCTGTGTCTCCCCTCTCTATTACTTCACATATTTATGGCCTCTGCTATTTAGCTGTTGTTGCTTGTTTATAGTATTCACAGGCAATTTTCCCAACACTTGGTATTTACATAGATACTTTTAGCTATGTCTAAAAACCAAAATGTTAAAGAATGTCTATGCTCTTTTGTGTTGTTATTAATTACTGCTAACATTTTGATACATCGTTTCCTCGATGTACTTTTTATTATTTTCCTAAGACTTAGTGATTCTGCTGTAAGGAAAATGTTATGGGAAGACGAAATTTGTTCTGTGGGTTTTTGGGGGGTGCATGTCAAGCTAAATGTATTTTAGACCTATAATGCTCCGTGTCCATAGCTAGACCAGCGAGCAGCCTCACAGTGACAGTGGTGCTGTCCTGGCAGAGTTGACTGGACAGACAGAATGTACAAGGGGCTTCAGAGTGATTCTTGCTGTTATGTGGAAACTGAGGCCAGGGTCATGAAGAATGAAGATGTGGATCGAGATAACGTAATTAGGAAATGTATTCACTCTCTATAGATCGAGAAGGACCAGGATTGAGGAAAGCGTCATTTTTGGTCAGGAAGTGGGGTTTATATAAGGTCAGGTGGAGCTGGTAGCCAGTTCCTGGATACTGTCAGTGTGTCAGCTTTTCAGGGTTATGAGTAGGCTTCCTCATTTGTTCTGGACCCAGTACAACAGATGTTAGAGCAGATGTCACAGAGTAGGCAGTACTTTGCCACTTAGAAGATACAAAGAAAGACAGAGGAAAGTTTAGGGAGAATCCAATTCTGAGTTAGTAGACACAGGATATGTTCAGTTCTAGTTTACTGACTAAATGATGTCACACACTATGGCGTGGCATTACAGAGACAAGCAAGAGTGTAGTGAACTAAGACATTAGTGATCCAGACCCATTTTGGTTTTGAGACAGAGGACAGGGTCTCTCTGTCCTGGAACTCACTTTGTAGACCACGCTGGCCTTGAACTCAGAAATCTACCTGCTTCTGCCTCCCAAGTGCTGGGATTAAAGGCATGTGCCACCATTGCTGGCTGCTTCTTCTTCTTCTTCTTCTTCTTCTTCTTCTTCTTCTTCTTCTTCTTCTTCTTCTTCTTCTTCTTCTTCTTCCTTCTTTCTCCTTCTCCTCCTCCTCTTCTTCTTTCTTTCTTTTTTTTTACCCTTCACTAATCTTGAAGCAGCTATTCTATGACTGATCACTCAGGGCCAGTCGCAGCAGGATATCCCTGATGTTTGGGGATGAATTACTAAAACTAGTCATATGTTTATAGAATTTCTTTATGCTCATGCTCCCATTGGGCCTTTATGCTCTATACACAAGTATCAGCACAGCATATATTTTAGTCTCAACTAGACTACATGCAGTTGATTTTGATGTATAAAATAATTAGTATCCCTAAATAACTTTACCACACAAAGCAATAACTACAGACTTTCTTTTGAGTAACTACATTTTAAATTAAAACAATACATTTTGTGGTTTAAGAGAAATAGAATTTAGTAAAAAACTATAGCTAAAACTTGTAACTAATTTTAAGAAAGTAATGTTGACTAGTAAACAAATATCAATTGTCAGCAATTAAGCCTGATCTGTTCATAGTGATTTCTATTACTAATAGCTAGGAATAGCTAGCTATTTTCTTTTTCTTTTTAGTTATGTGTAAACCCATGTCTGCATGTAGAATGTGTAGCTGTGAGTGGATGTGACTGTGGAGACCAGAAGAGGCCATTGAATATGGAGTTACATGTTCTGGGAACCAAACTTAGGTCCTCTACAAAAGCATAAAGTGTTTTTAACCACTGAGGCATGTCTGTAGCTCCACTTACTGTCAAATATTGCCCAGCTCACTTCCTGGTATGATGTAATAACTCTTTGGATCATAATAAAATGTCTTAGGCAAAATAAGTTAAGTAGTTTTCTCTTTATTGTTTGTAAGTCACCTCTACATATTTTGAGTTATTTGCTCATAATAGTTGCTATTATTAAATTCATTCTTATCCAACAAAGCAGATGCTAGTGGTCTATTCAGATAGTACTCTTCTGCCACCATTGTCTTCAGTATCATATTTAGAGTATCTTTATTTGGTTAATGGCATGTATTTTCTCTCTCATTTTAGGATTATTGTCAGTGAACCTATACTCAATGTATTACCCTATTGTTCATTTTCAGGTAAAGACACACCCCAATCCCAGCTATATTAGGTTTCTGTATCTAAGCTCACACAAGGACAAATAAAGACATAGACCTGCAGAAACAAAACTACTTCATAAACAGCAAAGTGGAATCTTGTTTTGTTTACACAAGAATGAATTGTGTTTCTGGTAGATATGACAAAAATTTTGTAATTATATATTATAGCATTCTAAAACTTTGACCTAGTTTTGCTGCCTATAAAAAAGTCAGATCTCAATAATTGTTTCTATTTATTTTCAAACAAAATGTAAAAATTACAATCTATTTATTAGAATTTTTATATTAGAATTAGAACCTTTAATATTAGAATTAATTTTATTTTATAAGATCTTATATATTGATTTCATTGAAAAATTAAAGTAAATAATGATAAGACAGATGAAGAAATAGAAATTGAACTACATTGTATATGTCATTCTATGAACCTTTTAAGAGTTTTATTTGTGCTTAAAAATTGAAATACTGTGATTAATTTCAAGGTTTGCTATATTTGTTTTACACTTAAACTAGTGCTCACATTAAACAATCTATGGAATTTAAAAAACAGTTTTTAAGAAGTAGAAACCATTTCCCATGGGCCACAAATTTGTTTAGTACCACTGAAGTGTTCAAAGGGAAATAAAATTAAAATTCACTACTCGTCTGAATTTTGCTTCTTTGGATGTTCCAAGTTCAATTAAATTGGTTGCTGACTGATAATTTACTTAAAATGTTAGCATATCAAACTAAGCACTGATGGTTAATACTAATCTATTTGTTGGGTACCTTAGCCAGGATTGTATAGAGGAACAAAACCAAGAGAATGGATTCTTATTAAAAGGAGCATTTTCAGGGTACATGCCCAGGAGTGGTATTGTCAGATCCTCCGGTAGTACTATGCTCAATTTTCTGAGGAGCTGCCTAACTGATTTCCAGATTGGTTGTACCAGCTTGCAATCCCACCAGCAATGGAGGAGTGTTCCTCTTTCACTACATCCTAGCCAGCATCTGCTGTCATCTGAGTTTTTGATTTTAGCCATTCTGACTTGTGTGAAGTGGAATCTCAGGGTTGTTTTGATTTGCATTTCCCTGATGACTGAGGATGTTGAATATTTTTTTAGGTGCTATTCAGCCTCAGTATTCCTCAGTTGAGAAGTCTTTGTTTAGTTCTACACCTCATTTTTAAATAGGGTTACTTGGTTCTTTGGAGTCTAACTTCTTTTGTTGTTGTTGTTTTTTGTTTGTTTGTTTTTGTTTGTTTGTTTGTTTTTGAGACAGGGTTTTTTTGTATAGCCCTGGCTGTCCTGGAACTCACTCTGTAGACCAAGCTGGCCTCAAACTCAGAAATCTGCCTGCCTCTGCCTCCCAAGTGTTAGGATTAAAGGCGTGTGCCACCATGCCCGGCATGGAGTCTAACATCTTTAGTTCCTTGTATATATTGGATATTAGCCCTCTATCATATTGGTAAAGATCTTTTACCAACCTGTTGGTTGCCTTTTTTGTCTTATTAACAGTGTCCTTTGCCTTACAGAAGCTTCTCAATTTTATGAGGTCTCATTTGTCAATTCTTGATCTTACAGCACAAACCATTGGTGTTCTGTTCAGGAATTTTTCCCCTATGCCCATATGTTACAGGCTTTTCCGCACTTTCTCCTCTATAAGTTTCAGAGTCTCTGGTTTTATGTGGAGTTCCTTGATCCACTTAGACTTGAACTTTGTACAAGGAGATAAGAATGGATCAATTCGCATTCTTCTACATGATAACTGCCAGTTGAGCCAGCACCATTTGTTGAAAATGCTGTCTTTTCTCCACTGGGTGGTTTTAGCTCCTTTGTCAAAGATCAAGTGACCATAGGTGTGTGGGTCTATTTCTTGGTCTTCAGTTCTATTCCATTGATCTACCTGTCTGTCACTGTACCAGTACCATGCAGTTTTTTATCACAGTTGCTCTGTAACACAGCTTGAGATCAGCGATGGTGATTCCACCTGAAGTTCTTTTATTGTTGAGAATAGTTTTGCTATCTTAGGTTTTTTGTTATTCCAGATGAATTTGCAAATTAGCCTTTCTAACTCTCTGAAGAACTGAGTTGGAATTTTGATGGGGACTGCATTGAATCTGTAGATTGCTTTCCGCAGGATAACCATTTTTACTTTATTAATCCTGCCAAACCATGAGCATGGGAGATCATTCCATCTTCTGAGTTCATCTTCAAATTCTTTCTTCAGAGATTTGAAGTTCTTATCATACAGATTTTTCATTGCTTAGTTAGAGTCACACCAAAGTATTATATATGTATATATATATATATATATATATATATATATATATACATATATGTATATATTCGAGACAGGGTTTCTCTGTGTAGTCCTGGCTGTCCTGTAACTCACTCTGTAGACCAGGCTGGCCTTGAACTCAGAAGTTCGCCTGCCTCTGCCTCCCAAGTTCTGGGATTAAAGGTGTGCACCTCCATGCCCGGCCTAGCAGAATTTTATTTTATTTCTGAGGGTTGTTGTTTCCCTAATTTCTTTCTCATCCTGTTTATCCTTTGTGTAGAGAAAGACCATTGATTTGTTTGAGTTAATTTTATATCTGGCTACTTCGCTGAAGTTGTTTTTAAGGTTTGGGAATTCTCTGGTGGGAAATTTGGGGTTACTTATATATACTATCATATCATCTTCAAATAGTGATATTTTGACTTCTTCCTTTCCAATTTGTATCCCTTTGATCTCCATTTGTTTTCTAATTGTTCTGACTAGGACTTCAAGTACTATATTGACTAGGTAGGGAGAGAGTGGGCAGCCTTGTCTAGTCCCTGATTTTAGTGGAGTTCCTTCAAGTAAGGACACATGATCCACTATGTTCATAGCAGCCTTATTTATAATTGCCAGAAGTTAGAATGAACCCAGAAACCCTCAACAGAGGAATGGATACAGAAAATGTTTTGCATTTACACAACGGAGTATTACACAGCTATTAAAAACAATGAAATTATGAAATTCTTAGGCAAATGGATGGACCTGGAGGATATCATACTAAGTGAGGTAACCTAATCACAAAAGAACACACATGATATACACTCACTGATAAGTGGACATTAGCCCAGAAGGTTGGAATTACCAAGATACAATTCGCAAAACATGAAACTCAAGAATAAGGAAGACCAAAGTGTGGATACTTTGATCCCTCTTGGAAGGGGGATCAAAATAGACATGGGAGGAGATACACAGACAAAATGTGGAACAGAGACTGAAAGAATGACCATCCAGAGACTGTCCTACATGGGGATCCATCCCATATACAATCATCAATCCCAGGTCCTTGGTCCTGAGAAGGTTCTATGCCCCAGTATAGAAGAATTTGAGAGCCAGGAAGCAGGAGTGGGTGGGTTGGTGAGCAGAGGAAAGGGAAAGAGGATAGGTGGTTTTGGAGGGGAAACCAGGAGAGGGGATATGCATTTGAAATGTAAGTGAAGAAACCATCTAATAAAAAGAAAGGAGCATTATTAGATTCATTTGCACAGTATAGGTCAGTTTTTCAAAAAATGTTTCTCTTCACCCTGGAGAGGCTGAGAACCTGCTTCATTCATGAGGTTGGGTACCTTAATGCTCCTAATCTGGCAACTGGAAGGTTGAAAAAGCTGTTTTCTAAAGTCAGTGAAGGATGACAAAATCAGCAGAAGTGGCAGCAACTGAGTAGATGCACTCACAGTAAGAGGCAAATATGAGTAGGCAAAATGGTTCAGCTTTTCCCTTGGACCTCCTTATATTTGTACAGGATGTCTCCTACAAGTGAATCTTCATCCTAGCAGAATTCTCACAAATTGGGCTAGAGGATTACCTCTGAAATCCAATAATGCTGGCAGTTCTCATGGTTAGCAAAAATCTACTGAATAAATGCTCATAACATTTTGTTTCTTAAGCAACTTATTAGAACTTGCAGTCATTGGCAGCTCTCCTGAGAAATTGGTTTGAAATTATCTTGAATATCATAGAAGACTTATTTTGATCCAATAAAGTTAACAAAGAAATAGCTCCTACCAAACCAAGGTGGGGCTGAGACTATCTTCATCTCCCTTTTAATACAGAAAGCATGCTCTCATTTATAAAGCTATATTGACAATGATTTTGTTTTATAAACAAGAAACTGAGTACTAAGGGTCTAGTCCAGGTATTAAAAATGTTCTGTGCCTTAAAAATGTTAGAATATGGAACAGACATAAATGGTTTGTAATTGAGAATACAGGCAATTTCTTGGATATTATATTGACCTATCTGACTCAGATACACAAGTCTTGTAAAACAAACAGTATCGGTAATGAGAACATCAAAACAGCCTTTAGACCTACTACAACTTGAGAGAGTTAGGGGAGGTCCCTGTATGTAAATTGTATTTTCCATATCTGTATTTCCCTTGACATTTAATTATTTTATTATTTTAGAAACAAATGCATTAATTTCATAAATAAATGAGAAATTATTTCATTTAAATCCTGAAATAGATTTATAAGACACAAAATCATGACAGAGCTTCATCAACTTTTCTTCTTGTGATTTCTTTTTGTCTAAGAACTATTTAAACCAAAAATTCAAAATTTTAATTAAGTACAGTCCCAGGCATTACCCACTTAGCTACCACACAGGCCACTTAAACCATTGATAGAAGTAAGTAAACTACAGATTTGTAATTTTTAGAAAACATTACATAACCGGAAGTAACACTCCTTACCAAAGACGATAACAGTAAAAACCAGCAAGGAACTAAAAATATGCAGGAAATATGATCTACAGCTTTTGCATATCATACATTTAGAAGGTTTGTAATGAACTCAGTATATATAATTTTTAACACTGAAGGGCATAGCCTACATAACAATATTAACTGTAATTAAAATTTCAACAAATGTGAAATATGTATGAAGTATATATTGTCACATATATTGTCAAACCAAAACAAAAGAAGAAAAAAATATGGAATAATTACCAATTTTTTTGTTGAAGAACATTCTCCCTGTAAGTCATGAATCAGTAAGAAATTCCAAGGGTATACTTGAAAATATTTAGTGGAAAATTTAAAACTGTGTCTTTTTGTTTATTTATTTGTCTATCTGTCATTCATCAAAAAGGAATATATGCTGTTTAATATTGTTCTAGGAAAAATGTCTTGAATTAATGATCCAAACTTTCCATATATGAAATTTGATCAAAGGAAATTTAGGGCCAGGACAGGTAAAGATAATAATCATAAATCTATTAAATTTTATAGCAGAAAAAAATAATTTAATGTCTAAAACAAAGTTGTGTTTAATAAAACAATTCTAATTATAAATATGGCTTTCAAAGCCTTTTTCAGGTATATATTTTCTTCCAAATAATCACTATTATTTTATAACTAAAAGCCATTTATTTATTTATTTATTTATTTATTTATTTATTTAATCTTTCTTTTAATTAAAAATAGGTTTTAATGCTCACATAAGAGATCCTGATTGTGTTTTCTCCCCCTCTAACCCTCCCAGTTCCTCTTCACATCCCCTTCCATCCATATCCACTGCCTTTCTCTCTCTTTAGAAAGCATCAGGCTTCTAAGCAAAAATAATGAAATATAACAAAACTAAATATAAAATAAAATAAAAGTTATCAGACCAGAGTTAGGTAAGGCAAAGGGAAGGAAAAGAACAGAGAAGGCACAAGAATCAGTGACCCACTGGTTCACACTCTCATGAGACACTATTCGCCCTGAGCAAACAAGAGCCTGCTACTTTTTAGTATGATGTAATAATATACTTTATTATTTTAGTTTCATTGTCATATGAAAATATGTTTGATAGCTAGTGTTTTTGTGATAAATGTTCTAGATACACACGGTGAGTTTATTTAAGACAACATATGCTTGTTTCTAGTGCACCAAATTTAGCCACATGAAAATCTGGCGATTTTCTGAGAAAACACAATGCTCTTCACATGCCTGTGTCGGTAATATCTCCAGGGATATTTCTCTTAGCTGAGAGGTAGTTTTCAAAAAGCTACTTCTAAAGCCATTCAATTGCTTTCAGCTAATGGAACTTTATTGGAAATCAAACCAATTGCACGAGCCAAAACGGAAACAAAATTGATGTTGAAAGACATTCAAAGAGCTAAAGTGGAAATATTAAAACAAATATGAAGAATGTATCAATGTTTATTAGTAATTGGATTTGTGTGTGTGCTGGGGTTAAACTGATAGCTATGTGCATAGGAAGTAAACACTGAAAGTCAGCACCAGTGTTTACACCCCAGACCAGTAATTGGAAATGTTTGAGTTACACTTCAGCTAGGAGAGAGAACATTTCCTTCAATTGTGATATACTGATATTTATCTGGCCATTGAATACGGTGGTTTACAAAACAATTGAAAACTTCTCAGTGGCAAACAATAGGAAGTAGGTTGGCAGAAAATGATAATTACTATTTGTAAAGAATTGTCAGGATTTTACCAGAATGTTGCAATAGCTAACTTTAAATATAATCTAGTATTATTTTTATAAATCAGGACAATAGTGAGGAAAATAAACAAGTTATAAAGGGAAGTAGGGAAGAAAAAGTACCCATGTGTATTTTATTTATTAGGTAGTATTATAAAAATTTAGAAAGAGAAGCAAACAGCTGTCTTGATTCTGTGTTGATGAAACTATGTCTTCAGTCATGGCAGCATGAACTGTTAACCAATGAGCAAACTCTACACAGAATAAACAGAAAACATGAGAAGACTTAACAGAATCCACAGTAGATTCTCTCTCTCTCTCTCTCTCTCTCTCTCTCTCTCTCTCTCTCTCTCTCATACTTGCCTGTTTTCTAAGATGTAAATATCTAAATTGAAAAGCATAATAATAATTGATTCCTTAAACATCTCTTTAAGCGCTATAAAAGAATACTCAATGTCAAAAAAAAAAAAATACAGGACAAAATACTAACAAATGACTAGATTAATTTAGAACAAAAATACTTTTAATTTTTGTAACCTGAGGTCTCCTTTAATCTTTCAGGCTTGGCATAAAATTGTTGAGTCACTATAGTGTTTCATGTGCTAGGAACCAATGTGACTATTTTAAATCCAAATAATAATAACATATTCTAGTTATGAATAGGTTAAAAAAATTGAACTTCAGCACCTATCTGCATTGATTTAGACAGATTATTTTCACCTCAGTGTCATGCTTAATAAATGACCAACTTCTGACCTACAAGAGTAGTTAGCTATATAAAATGCATAAATATTAGGATATTTTCAAAGTCTCTAAAACAAGGACCAAAACCTTTTCTTAGATACAAACTCTTTGGCATTTGGCCAACTGTCTATCCAAAATAATAGATGGATCAATTGCCCATGAGGCTACACCTCCTAGAAAAATAATAATGAAATATTAATGAAGAACTTCCAGATACTGTTTTTGAATAGATCGATATTCAAGTTAGTAAGAATGGAAAGACAGCAATTGATTTGTGGTTACATTCAAGCACATCTCATTTTTAGATCTTTCTGATGAGACAAGAATTCCTCGAGCATATGACCTGGAGCCTGATAAATTCTCTGGCTTCAGCAAGCGTTGAAGAGGTAGAGGTCTGAACTGTAGCCACAAAAGTTACTAGTAAAAGCAGAAAACAGAAACATAGGACAGTCTAAAAAGAAAAGAAAAGAAAAGAAAAGAAAAGAAAAGAAGTGCAGAGCAGAGCAGAGCAGAGCAGAGCAGAGCAGAGCAGAGCAGAGCAGAGCAGAGCAGAGCAGAGCAGAGCAGAGCAGCCTAGAAAAGTTGTATTCCCTACTGTTGTGGTTTGCTTGAAAATGCCCCCTATGGCATAGGGAATGGCATTACTAGATTTTTTTCAGAGTCCTTCCATGGTCACCCCTCTATCCTCTTCTTTTTTGTTTTCTATACCAGTCCCTCAGTACCCTCCCCCACCCTTCACGCCCACCTCCCACCCCAGGAAGCACCTTGTCTGGCTCACTGTCCCTGCCAATTACTATGCTAGTCTTGCCTAATACCATCTGGATCATCTGGGTATGAGTGACATTCTACAAGTCCATTTTAGTCTCTTGTTCGGCTTCTGGACTCAAGTTCATAGGATGCTTTTCTAGATAAGCATTAACCACATCTCTATGAAACTTCTCATCACTAGATATTTTTGGTCTGCAATCAGAAGGCTATTTCAGTCCATTCTGTTGGCTATGAGTTCTGGAAGTGGCAGAATGCTGAACTACAGCTGCTAACAGCTGTTCTGTGCCCATTGGCACTTACACAGTGATTCAGAAATTTTCTTAATTCTACCTTCCCTGTGATATTTTTGAAAGATATAAATCAAAGTGTAAGAAGTATCTTGCTGGGATTAAAGGAGTGTGGTTTCCACGTCTACACACACCACAATGAGGATTTACTAGCTTCAAGGACACTTTTGCTAAGTGAATCTGATGTGTTTTCCTCCCAATGGGATGGCTGTAGTACTTAGTTTTATTATTAGAAGATGATTTTTAAAAGGGCAGCACAAATTTGTCTTTTAATAAGATAAGAAGGAAAGGGCAAGATGTTACTGCCAAAGAGATTGTTTGCTGAGGACTGAAGATAGGCTTCCCATTTCAAATGGTGTCTAGGGAAATTTCTATTTAACACCAGTGCCAGGAGTAAATTGGTGGGTCAGCAGAACTCTACTGCAAGAACTGGGGTGATAGCTTAGTCATTAAATGCTTTCTTTACAAAAAATGAGGACAAGAATTCTGATCCTTACAACCCATATAAAAGCTCTGTGGGAATGATAGGTCACCAGTAGTTACAGTCTCAGAAAATGGAGACAGGGTCCTCCGAGCAAGTTGGCTAAGATTAGTAGTTTAAGGAAACTTTTGGTTTAACTGCCTGAATGAACAAAGTGAAGCAGAGAGCTACGCTATTGATCCTCAGGCCTCCTGGTGTGCATACATACATACATACATACATACATACATACATACACAGACATGTGGGGCATGTGTAAGTCAATCTTGGGAAGGAAAAGGTGGGATGGAGAGCAAAGAGTCCTGATCTGCCATAAACAGCATTAGATCTAAAATGATTCCCAAGACAGCCGAAAGGAACTAAGACCAGGGTAGTGGCTACTTCCCTCCTCTTCATGGAAGTCCTACCAGGTGACAATGCTCCAGCCCTGCTCCTCCACCCCACTCCTCATCAGGCCATGGCTTTCGTTGGGGCATGGTGACAGTGTGATGAGATAAGATTTACCTAGGATTTTGGGCTTGGACCTGGCTCAATCACTGTATATAAGCTTATGTACTGTCCAAGAAATTCAGATCTGCACCATGGTGCTGATTGTCATCTTGTAACTTGTCTCCCACCCTATCCTCAGTCCCGTTCCCATGGAGACACACCTAAAAATTTTGTTTCTGCCATCATCATAGTGGGATCACATTAGACTTACAATGTGTCTCCTGTTCTAGCAGTACTTTACCCCAAATGCGAAAGCAAAAAAGCCATTTGCATATAGGAAAAAGAATCTTGGGTCTCACACAGAACTTTCTAGGTTATTGTGATGGATAGAAGTGTATAAAGTAATGAGTATAGAAGTAATAAATTATAACTATGTAGCAGCTTAACCACGTATTTAATCATATAGAACTGAATAAATTCCTGAAGGATGTAGGGAGTAGACAGAAGAATAGATGTAAATCTTTTCCTTAAGGGCAGAATATTTAATAGATATGGGAAAGGCATTTTATTTCCCACTCAAGTGGATGTTGTAGATAGTAACATTACTTTCCAAGGATATGGCAAGTAGGGTTCAAAGATAACTCATGTGGTAATGAGAGGGACAGTGGTGACCATGAACTCCCCATTTTGACAAAATTAGTGTAATTATAAAGGAAACTATTATATCAAAGACTATGTTGTTTACAAAGTTAAGAAAGATTTGTTATTCTTATTATGATTGTCACAAAATAAAATCCCAATAATGGTTTAAAAATCACAACTGATATCATTCATATATATCTATATCTATCTATCTATCTATATATATATATATCAGAAAGCTTTATGTCTGAATTGTGTTTTTCTCTGTCAAAAGAGGTTTTTGTAAGGACTGTAGTTTGTTTTCATTGAAGTTCTATAGAAAATACATTTTAGCTCCTGGGGTACTTTCTCTAGCTTCTCCTTTGGGGACCCTGTGTTCCATCATATAAATGACTGTGAGCATCCACTTCTGTATTTGCTGAAGGGGCCTGCAATCCTATAAGAGGATCAACAATATGAACTAACTAGAACCCCCACAGCTCATGTCTCTAGCTGCATATGTAGCAGAAGATGGCCTAGTCGGCCATCATCAGAAAAAGAGGCACCTTGGTATTGCAAACCTTATATGCCCCAATACAGGGGAATGCCTGGGCCAAGAAGTGGGAGTGGGTGGGTAGGGGAGAAGGGCAAGGGGAGGGTATAGGGAACTTTTGGGATTGTATTTGAAATGTAAAATAAGAAAATATCTAATAAAATTAAAAAAAAAAAAGAAAAAGAAAAAATACATTTGTTTTTCTTTTCTTTCTAGTAGGAGTTACCTATAGTATTTAACCCAGAGGCTGCTATCCCAAAGGTACATGCTGTTCTCTCTCTCAGGTTTTCTCAGCCATCCACTCCTACTTATAAGGTAGCTTGTGTACCTTGAACCTGTTCTGCCAATCCCGTATAACCTTCCCATCTCATGGTTTGTCTATAATCTTTATTGTTTTGCCATGTGAATTCTTCTTACAGTGCAATTTTAACATATTCATAGGCTCTATGAATTCAGAATTGGATAGTTTATATAAGTCCTTTTCTCTTTTTTAGCGAAAAAAATGAGACTAATTGATATCCAGAGTTCAATCACTTATTTTGTAAATTAGAAGAAAATTTCAGAAATTATCATCTTTGGAGAAATGTGTATATAGGTAAATAATATTTTATAATAGTTAGTTTATTTTTTTTGTACTTCTCTAGTAGGAAGAGCAATATCAACTAACTTGACCACCCAGAGCTCCCAGAGACTAAACTACCAACCAAAGAGTATACATGCAGGAATACATGGCCGTACAGACAGACAGACAGACAGACAGACAGACAGACACACACACACACACACACACACACATGCATGCACACACACACACACACACACACACACACACACACACACTCACAAACACACACTCACTCACACACACACATGTGGCCTAGCTGGGATCAATGGGAGGGGATGCTTTTGGGCCTGTGTAGGCTTGATGCATCAGTGTAGGGGGATGCTAGAGTGGTGAGGTAGATGTGGGTGAGTAGGTGGAGGAGCACCCTCATACAGGAAAAGGAGGGGGATAAAAGGGGGGATGGGATGGGGGTTGTGGAGGAGAAACCGGGAAAGGGGATGGCATTTGAAATGAAGGCAGATGATATGATTAATAAAAATAGAATCAATACATTTTATAGTCTAATTAGTAGTGTGTATGACAGCCACATGGAACCAGTGTCTAAGGCAAAGGAAAATAATGAATAGAGTTGTAACACTGAAAGTCATGGTAGATGTGTCAGTCGAAACAGAGAAACTGAACATTTCACTAACAGGTCAAAGGTGTGGTTAGATATGACCAAATATCAAACAGAATATTATATTTTTATGTGAAATATATCAACATACTAATGAACTTACCACTTCAAAATCAGTTATGAACCACATTTAGACACCCATTCTTTGTCTTAAAAAAGTCCTAAATGAATGTAGTGTAAAGAACTTATAGATGAATACAAGAACTGTGTTTCATCATATTTCCAAAAAAAGTTTCCAAATTACCTGATTTTTAAACTGGTAAAAATCAACTACTTGTATATTTTGAGAAGAATGAATATGGTTTTTACTTTTTCTATCCAGACCATGTCATGTATCGAGTAATATAATAATATGGAAATATCTAGGGCTACTCTTAAACCATTGTGGATGTGGCTATATGATGATAATTCTAACAGTGTAAACTGAATGATCACAATGAACTTATGATCTGATTATTTTATCATCACTTTGACTTCTTGTAAGATATAATAAAGCAGAATCTGTATGCTTTTAGTACAGGCAAAACTTCACATTCAGATCTCAATGCCTGCTACCCAGCAGCAGTGTGGGAATCCATGAAAGTGTTTCTGTAGTTTAGGAGTAAAATCAGTGTGGTTAAAAAAAAAAAAAAAAACCCAACAAAACTTAGCATTATAAATATCTTCAAGCAATGGCAAGTGTTTACATAAAATGATATTATTTACATTTAAATTACTCTAGGGCCACTCTGCAGACATAGATGAATAATTAATCATAAATAAAAGTAGAGAAAGAAAAAGAATAAACCTATCAACACTGAAAAGAGAACGTAAAAGTAAAAAAAAAAGTGGTCAAGAATTGAAGCTTTAAAAATAAAATTTTTAAAAAATTATTTTGTCTTTTAAAAATTTCAGAAGAAGTGGATATTAGCTATAAAGTAAAGGATAATCAAGCTACAGTCTACAGACTCACAAAAGCTAACAAGGGTGGTTCAAGGGGAGAATACATGGATCTCCCTGGGAAGGGGAAATAGAATAGATTTTTGAGGGGTAACTGGTAGAGAATGGAGATGGAATCAGGAAGGATTGGGTTGGACAGGGGAGGGATGAAGGGAGAGAATACTGGGAGAGACTGGAAATGGAGGGCATTTGGAGGGTAATGCAGAAACCTAGTGCAATGGAAACTCCCTGAAATCTATGAGGGTGACCCTTGTGAAGACTCCTCGTAACAGATACAGAGCCTGAACCAGCCATCTTATTTAACCAGGCAAGACTTCCAGTAGATATCCTGGAGCACCAAACCTACAAATTGTTCTGCCTGCAGGATGGGCAAAATGTGCCGGGGTAAAAGTGGTACAGAACTAGTGGATGTGACCAACCAATGCTTGGCCCAACTGGAGACTCACCACATGAGAGGGAGTACAGGCCTAACACTACCTGGAGGGTCAGGAACTAGAGGCTGGATGGCCCAGAGACCTAGGATAGAAACAAGCATAATTGGCAAAACCAAACCAGACAAAACACACAACAACAACAACAACAACAACAACAACAAAACAGTCAATGAAATGATTCCTAATGATATTCAGCTATACATGTAGGAAGAATCCTAGCCCAATCTTCATCAGAGGCTCCACCCAGAAACTGATAGGAGAAAACACAGAGACCCACAGCCAATCATTAGGTGGAGCTCAGGGAATCTTAGAGAAGACTGAGAGGAAGGAATGTAGGAGTCAGAGGGGTCAAGGACACCAAAAGAAGCCCACAGAATGAACCAACCAAGGCTCATAAGGGTTCACAGAGACTGAAAGGACATTCAAGAAGCCTGTATCAGTCTGACCTACGTCCTCTGCAAATATGTTATGGTTGTATAGCTCTGTGTTCCTATGAGTCTCCTAACAGTGGAAGTTGAGATGTTCGATACATTTCCCTGTAGTTTGGTCGCTTTCCATCCTATTGTGTTGAAGTGGCCAGGTTGAACATGAGAGTATGTACCTAGTTATTGGTGAACATTCCAAAATCCTGGCTTCTCCAATATTTTGAGGTCTTCACTGAAACTGAGGTTGCCCCTCCCTACCAATGGCTTTTCCTAGACTTTCCTCTTTGAGTTCAATCCTGTCACAGGGTAGCTTCCACCTCCTTCCATAGATCCTCTAATCCTTCAGCTTTCATGTTGACAAATGAAGTATGATATGGGAGACTTTTTACCAATTATCAAGTTTGGCTGCCATCTTGAGAGGCAGAGTTGGTCTACTGGACTGAAAAAGATTTTGTTTCAGTGATATTGGTCTCTTAGTAATTACATATGATTCTTCAGTTCCAGATTACCCATGTCCATTGTCCTAGTAAAGCAAAGACTTTATTATGTGCACAAATTTCTAATCCAAAAATTCACATGGAAAGCACAAATTAATCTTTGTCCCCCCTAAAACTACACAAACAAGGAACCTACTATCTACCCTGTTTTCAACATTATGTTCACAAAAAGCTCCTTAGACTCTGTCTCAGTTTCTATTCCTGCACAAGCATTATGACCAAAAAGCAGTTGGGGAGGACAGGGTTTATTCAGCTTACACTTTCCACATTGCTGTTGATCACCAAAGGATGTCAGGACTGGAACTCAAGTAGGTCAGGAGGCAGGAGCTGATGCAGAGGCCATGGAGGGATGTTACTTACTGGTGTGCTTCCCCTGGCTTGCTCAACCTGCTCTCTTATAGACCCAAGACTATCAGCCCAGAGATGACACCACCCACAAGAGGACCTTCGCCTTGATCACTAATTGAGAAAATGCCCTACAGCTGGATCTTGTGGAGGCATTTCCCCAACTGAAGCTCCTTTCTCTGTGATAACTCCAGCCTGTGTCAAGTTGACACAAAACTAGCCAGTACAGACTCTGAACACTTTTGAACCCCAAATCTTCCATTTTTCTGCAACAAAATAATCCAATACATAAAAGCTACATGGTCAAGTCCATTATAGAAACACCCCACTTCTGGTACCAATTTTCTGTTCTAGTTTGTTTTATTTTTCTCTAATAAAAAACATGACTAAGAACAACTCAGTGAGGAAAAGGTTTATTTGGCTTATACTTCCAGGCCACAGTCCATCATTGAAGGAAGTTGGGGGAAAAACTCAAGCTGAGACAGAACATACTGTTCACTGCCTTGATCAGCTACGTTTCTTGTATATCAGAAAACTACCTACCTAGCGAAGGCACTGCCCCCCAGTGGGATGGACAACCATCCTCTATCAATTAGCAATTATGAAAATGCTTCACAGAGATACACAAAGACCAATATGATCTGAGGTTATTTGTTCCTAGGTGACTTTCAGATTTGTTTCAACTTGACAGCTGAAGTAAACTTTGAAAGATTAAGAACCCATTGTCTGGATTTAGAATATTGTACTTACAAGGTAGAATGGGATAACTGAAAGATTCCTTCTTGGGTGATAGTTGGCAATTGTTGGGGTAACTAGGCAGTGGTTGTGAGTTAAAGAATCTTAGGTGATTAATAAATATCTGTCCTATCTGCCCATTACTTGGGGTCAATAGGGAAAGCAGGAAGGGGAAAAATCCATAGAAACAAACTGCTTAAGTTATGGAATTGTCACAGTTCAACAAATTATGTAGAATATTACAAATTGGTTTGGTCCTGGCTAACAAACAGAAATGGTGATTTCAGGGTTTCATTGAAATATGAAGCCTGTTTTGTTACATTTAATGAACCTTGCTAAATGATATGTTTAGAACCTTTTATAAGAAAACTGTAAATTATTTTGTTGCTTGTTTCTCAGATTTTTAGCATCATCCAAAGTGTCAGAATAACAATTAAAGCTGCATTTAGCAAACTGGAGCATGTATTTGCATGCATGTTACATAGTATGTGGCAATGTGAAGGAAATGTATAGACCCTCAGAATGTAAATACATATTGAAGAAAAGAAGTAAGAAATTAAGGATGTTAGAATGGAAAGAATTTGAAAAGAAAGGGAAGAAACAACAGGAATGAAAATTTCAAAATTTATCCCAGGTTATGTCAATATAAATGGTTTCTATGGAAATACTGACTAATAAATGCACATTCCAAATTCAACATTGATTTTTATAATAAAAGGCATAGATAAATATTTCCTAAATACTAGAAAAATTGTCTTAAATTATAGTGAATAAAAGGGTCTGTACCTATAGCTGAAAAGAATATTCTCTTTTAAAAATGATTGAGAGTTCCCTGTGTTATAAGGAATGAAATGATGCCCAGTAAATAAAAAAAATTATAGACTTCATTTTCACAGAAATTCATATTTTTGCACTGAACATATCTACATGATGTTTCTTGGAACTAATGAATGCTATGTATGAGTTCCTGTTGTTTAACAGTAGCTGTTGTTGAGAGAACAGTAGCTGATGTTACCTCATGTAACTAGTGACATCATAGGCTTGATAAAATAGATTTTTTTTATTAGTATACAATAATTCTTTCTAGTGATTCTGTTTTTTTACACTGTTTCTTTTCCTAATGATCATTGCCTGGGGATCCATTTCAATTTAGGTTTTCAGGGTTTGAAGATGAACTCATTATCCATGTAAGTATGTATCCATCGCATTCATTATATGGTATTCACAGCATGAGAAGACTAAATCTCCTCTAGGCTATCTAATGAATTTGAGCTAGTCATTCTCTATAAAATTACATGTAAGTTGTATAAGTTGTTTCAATGAATTTAAAATTACCAACTACTTTAATTTCAGTGGGATAGAATTCGGTTAGTTTAAAGCATCTTTATAGCTTATTCTTCAATTTTTAAGCTTATTAAATAAGGGCTTCTTAAACTTTTCTATTATCAGCCCCTTTTAGTCCAAGAGAGTTTTATATAGCTCTCAAGTACATAGTCATATAAGCCAGGTACACAAATTAATAAAATAATAAATTCCCTTAAAACAAGTCCTTTGTATATATTACTTTACTATTTAATAAAGATGAAAACAAATTTGCACACAGATGAGATGAACATGCCAAATGATCATAGTGTTTGTTCATCATAGCAATAGTAACCCCAGTTAGGGCAGCTCTTGGTTCCAGAATACTAGAATATTTCAGTCAGACTTAGGTTATAAACATTCTCATATTTTATGGAAATGTTTGCATACATAATAGAATTTAAATGAATATATAGTTGACACATTGCTAATTATCCACATTGTACTGTTTGTAGAAGAAAGGTTGTTTATTCTGCTGGTTGGGAAGTCACAGTTTATTTTTCTCTAGGATGAAAGAAAATGATTGGAAGGAGACAATTTCACTGCCTTCTTTTTTCCTTTTGTTTTTAAATCTGGAGATTATTTATTTACTTATTTGTGTGTTTGTATATACACACACACATGCACATATTTTAGAGAACATGTATAGAGGTCAAAGGACAGCTTCATGGAGACCCTTCTCTCCTAACTTTATGTAGATTCAGGGCAAACATGCTTCCTCAGTTAAGGAAAACGCGTTCACAGACATGCCCAGAATTGTGCCTCAACAACATCAGAAGCATTTCTTGGTTTAATCCATCTCTTAATCGAAATTAATCATTAGAGGGAGGCAGATAGGTCACCAGGAACAACAAAGCGAAGGGACTGAGTGAAGACAAAGGCAAGAAAGTTAGTGAGTAGCTTAGCTGGGGAGAACAACAAGTATCTCAAGGTGGAGGACAGAATGAACTGTAACTGCCCTTTTCTGAAGGCCACAGGACTTGGTAAACTTCACAAGCTGTATCATCTTTTGTCCACTTACTGCTACAATGACACCTAAAATAACCCACCCAAAACTTACTGTCTTAAAGACAATAAGACTTCATGGTCTTCATAGATTGTATATTTAGGCATTGGGCAGAAGAGCTGAGCTTGCCTGGCCTGGGGCCATGGCTGGGATGGATGGCAATGATTCTACTATTTTATTTTATTTTATTTTATTTTATTTTATTTTATTTTATTTTATTTTATTTTATTTTATTATTTTTGGGGGTGGGCCAGGGTTTCTTTGTGTAGCCCTGGCTGTCCTAGAACTCACTCTGTAGACCAGGCTGGACTCGAACTCAGAAATTCGCCTGCCTCTGCCTCCCAAGTGCTGGGATTAAAGGAATGCACCATCACTGTCCGGATTGATGGCAATGATTCTAATGGGCAGAACATTGTGGTCTAGCTTCTTCATTCACAGGTCTGTCACATGGGAAAGAGAAAGACAAATGGTATTCTTGGCTGTCATTGAAGATTCTGTTGAGTGGTCTGTCCCAATGACAGGTTGCTTCTCAACATGGAGGCCTCTGGGAGGTTAGACTTTTTCATGCTGTTATTCCCTCATGCTGTCTTTCAGGGTAAGTAAAAGGTACCTTTTTATGACCTACTATTAGAAGTTACATAGGACCCTTTTTTCTGTCCTTTATAAACTGATGGAGGTAAGAGGCTGAATTACATGAATAAATATGAATATATGAATTATATATGAATACGATTATATTATANCACACACACACACACACACACACACACACACACACACACACACACACACACACACACATATATATATATATATATATATATATATATATATATATATATATATACACATTCATTTTACATCTCCACTCCAGGTTACCCATCCCCAAATCATTCTCCCCATTCCCCATATTCCCCATATCCTTCTCCTCTGAGAGGTTGGGGGGAGTCCCCTGGGTATCTCCCAACTCTGACACATCCTTTCTGACTAAGGCCAGACAAGGCATTCCAGCTAGAACATATCCCATGGACAGGCAACAGCCTTTGGGGTAGCTTTCCCTCTATTTGTTTGAACCCATATGAAGACCAAGCTGCACATCTTCTACACATGTGCAGGAAGACCTAGGTCCAACCTGTGTATACTTTTTATGTGGTTGATCAATTTCTAAGAGCCACAAGGGTCCAGGTTAGGTGACTCTATTGGTCTTCCTGTGCAGTTTCTATCCCCTTGGCACCCTGAAATCTTTTCCCCTACTCTTCCATAAGCGTCCTCAAGCTCCACCCTCTGGTTGGCTGTGGGTACCTACATCTCTTTCACTCAGCTACGAGGTAAAGCCTCTCAGAGGAGAGCCATGCTAGACTCTTGTCTGCAAGCATAACAGAATATCTAGAGTTTCTGGGATTGGTGTTTAACCATTGGGTGAGTCTCTAATTAGACCAGTTATTGGTTGCCCATTCTGTCAATGTCTTCCCCACCTCTGGTTCTGCATTTCTAGTAGACAAGATAAATTTTGGTTCTAAAGTTTTGTGGATGGGTTAGTGTCCTTATCACTCCAGTGGTGTTCCTGCATAGCTAGAGGGGTATCGTTTTTAGGCTCCATATCTAAAATGCTGTGAATCACAGCTAGGGTCACCCCCATTGATTTCTTGGTGTCTCCCTTATCTCAGGTCTCTGTCATGTGCTGGAGATACCCTGCCTACCTTTTCACCCCTGTAAGTTGCATATTTCCATTAATTCTCATGGCCATCTGGCAATCTCTCCTGTCCTTCCCCACACTTGATCCTGAACCCTCAATTTCTCTCCCTATCCTCTCTCCCACCCTGTTCTTCCCCTCTATTTGCCTTTTTTTTTTTTTTGACTATTTTAGTTTCCCTTCTAAGTAAAATCCTCATTCGTTTGTGACTTCCTTCTTGTTTAACTTCTTCGGGCCTGTGGAGTGTAATGTGGTACCTGAATTTTGTGGCTAATATACACTTATAAATGAGGACATACCATTCGTGTCCTTTTGGGACTGGGTTACCTCACTCAGGATGGTATTCTCAAGTTCCATCCATTTGCCTGCAAAATTTATGATGTTCTGTTTTTCATAGCTGAGTAGTATTCCATTGTGTAGATGTACCACATTTTCTTTAGTCATTCTTCAGTTGAGGGTCATCTAGGTTGTTTCTAGTTTCTGGCTATTATGAATAAAGCTACGCTGAGCATAGCTGAGTGTCTTTTGGGGGTTTTGGAGCATATTTTGGGTATATGAACAGTAGTGATACAGGTGGAACTATTCCTCGTTTTCTTTTTTTTTTTTTCTTGGATATTCTATTTATTTACATTTTAAATGTTATCCTTTCCTGGTTTATACACAACCCCTTATCCTCTCCTTCCCTGTGTCTTTGGATTAATTTTGGTTGAAAGTTTATTTTGTTAAATATCAGAATGACTACTCCAGCTTGCCTCTTGGGTCTGCTCATTTGGAAAACTCTTTCCAGCCCGTTACCTTGATGTAAAGCACATTTTTATTGCTGAGGTGTGTTTTTGTGTGCAGCAAAATGATGGATCCTGTGGTTTTTTTTTTAATCCATTCTGTTAGCCTGTGTCTTTTTATTGGGGGGGGGGATGAGTTAATTGATATTGACAGATATCAATGACCAGTTATTGTTATTTCCTGTTATTTTGATGTTATTGTTGTTGGTAGTGGTGGTACTGGTGGTGGTAATGGTAAATGTGTATATTTGTATGTGTGTGTTTTTGCATGTATGTGTGTATGTATGTTTATGTGTGCTTCCCTTGTTTTTGCTAGCATGGAATTACTTATTTTCTGTGATTTCTTGGATGTAGTTATCCTCTTGTTGATTGGAGTTTTCCTTCTAGGATTTTCTGTAGGGATGGATCCTTGAATAGATATTATTGGAATTTGGATTTGTCTTGAAATATCTTGTTTTCCCCCTTTTTTGTTGATTGAGAGTCTTGCAGGTTATACTAGTCCAGGTTGGCAGCTGTGGGTTTTTAGAGGTTGCAAGATATCTGAAGAGGTCCTTGTAACTTTTAGAGTCTGTGGAGAAGTCTGGTGTAATCTGATAAGTTTGCTTTTAGTATGTTACTTGACCTTTTCCCCTTGGTGCTTTTTAATAATTTTTTCTTTTTGTCTTTTGCTTATTATGAGGCAGGAGGGGTTTCTTTTTTAGTCCAAGCTAATTGATGTTATATAGACTTCTTGTATGTTTATAGGTATCTGTTTCTTTGGGCTGGAAAGTTTTCTTCTATAATTTTGTTGCAAATATTTTTCTGGGCCTTGCAACTGGGACTCTTCCCTTTCTTCTATTCCTGTTATTCTTAAGTTAGGTCTTTTCATGGTATCCCAATTTTCCTGGATGTTTGTGTTAGGAATTTTTTAGACTTATCTTTTTTTGACTGATGTATCAATTTCTATAGTATCTTCTATGCCTGAGATTATTACTTCCATTTCCTTTATTTTGTTGGTGATGCTTGCATCTGTTGTTCCTGTTCTCTTCCCTAGGTTTTCCAACCTGGGCATTTCCTCAGTTTGGGTTTACTTTATTGCTTTTGTTTCTACTTTCAGGTCTTTCACAGTTTATTTATTTCCTTTAAATGTTCAATTGTATTTTCCTGCATATTTTTATGGGATTAATTTGTTTCCTCTTTAAAGACCTCTACATTTATTTTCATTGTATTTTCCTGTATTTCTTTAAAGGGTTTATTCATTTTCTCTTTAAAGGCCTCTATCATCTTTATAAGAGTATAAGTAAGGTAATTTTCTTTTGCTTTCATTGTGTTAGGATATCCAGGCCTTGCTGTAGGAGGGTAGCTGTGCTCTCAAGGTGTCATATTGCCCTGGTTGATGTTGACTCTGTTGTTAGGAAAGCCTTTAGTTATCTGGATGGCTTTGGTCCCTGGATGTTCCTGTTGTAGTAGGTATTGAGAGGGGCCTTAACCTCTATGGTTCTGGTGTAACAAGTCTTTGACAGGTATCCTTGGGCTGTTTGGTTCTGGATCATCAGGTCTGGATGGTTCAGGATCTACAGGTCCAATGAAGGTGGGCAGAGAATTGGCAGGAGAATCAGGTCTGCTGAGGATAGCAGACTGCTCAGGGCAGCTTGGGTCTGATGAAGATGGGTTGAGAGGTGAGGGAAGAATGGAGGTCCAGAGAGGACAGCAAGCTGTTTAGGGTGGCTTGGCTTGCCACAGAGGACTCAGCAAGTAGGAAAGCTCACTTAATTGCTTGACTGGTGCTCATGGTATGACATTTTATTTCACTGTCAGTTTTCAGTTTATTAGAACATACTATCTTTCTTTCATGATTGATACCTTGATTTCTTTTTTCTTGAGCTAAACTTATTATTTTGTTAATTCAGTCACTGCTTCTTTAATGGAGATTAACTTCTATTTGATGACTTGTTCCCATTCAAGTGATATGGCCTCCAATAAAGAAAAAGTGTACATATGGTAATTACTTGGGTGTTTTTTAGGATTTGCTCTACTACTTGCTAGAACTGGTCACATAGATGAAGAACTTCTACATTGGCTATTTATACTAGCAAGGAAGTGTTGGTTTTCTTTTTCTAGTTTAAAAAGATCCTCTTTTATTTCCACTTTCCTTAGGTATTCTCTCTAAAAAAAATGATTGAGAAAATATGCAATAAAGGGAGGAAAGAAGATAAATCATGTAACCTTTGTGTGGTAAGATGTCATTCATAGATAAGAAAATTTCTTATAGCTGCTGCTCTCTTACAATGCTAATGCTATATGAAGTATTGTGTATTGTGTTAATTAAGAGAGAGGATCCTGGAGTGAAGAACAAATTAGAGGTTCACTTGGGAAAGAACAATACCCAACTATGGTGAGTAGAGTTCTTCTTACTTCAAGTTTTACACCAGAGACACGGGGAAGGATCTTAATTCTTGTTTCGTGTGTGACTTCCTCGATGTCTCTAGTACACACTTCGACTTAGTTTTCCTACCTGGTTGGTCAGACGGCAGCTGCCAGGGATCCCTCCCATAATCAGCCACCAAAATAAACACTATAGCATATGCCAGCAAGATAATGTTGAAAGGGACCTGATATAGCTGTCTTGTGGGAGGCTATACCAGTGCCTGGTAAACACAGAAGTGGATGCTCACAGTCAGCTATTAGTTGGAACACAGGACTCCCAAGGTAGGAGCTAGAGAAAGTACTCAAGGAGCTGAAGGGGTCTTCAACCCTATAGGTGGAAGAATAACATGAACTAACTAGTTCCCCCTGCGCTCATGTCTCTAGCTGCATATATGGAAGAAGATGGCCGAGTTGGCCATCATTGGGAGGAGAGGCCCCTTGGTCATACAGACTCTATAAGCCCCAGAACAGGGGAATGCCAGGGCCATTACGTGGGAGGGGGTGGGTAGGGGAGCAGGGCGGGGACTCGGGAGGGTAAGGGAAAATTTCTGGATAACATGTGAAATGTAAATGAAGAAAATATCTAATAAACAGAAAAAAATTCAGATCTTTGCACATTGCATATTTTGAGGATCATACATGTACTATGTCTTTCCAAACATTTAAAATGAATTGTTAAAAAAATATTATTGAACTATTTGTGGTTATTAGATAACATACAAATGCTATTTGTACTATTATGTTTGTAGTGATTGCATTATTTGCATCTTTGCAAAACAAAGGGCAAAAGAAATGAACAATACTTGATAAAGATAACTTGAAAATATGGACCATTTAAATAACCTACCTAAAGTAGTATCATGATGTTTGTAGAAGTTTCAAGGAAAGAAGAAGATTTGGCAAGCCCTGCCATTTGGGCCACATTTTTCCAAGCTACTGATAATCCAAGTGGACACACAGGCTTTATTTTGTCCTTGGCAGTATTACAGAGCTTGTAGAAGAAAAATTAAACTCATCAAAAGGAATTCTCCTGGTGAATATCCTTTATCATTCACTGGATCCTGAATAACTACACGTGGAAAGCCAAGACCTAGAACATTATCATTAAATCTCTTAAATTTTTGCAGCTGAATTGAAATGACTCCAGCATACCAGGGTGCCACATAAAAGCAGCCTATATCCTCTCTGTATGAAGGTACTTTCTTAGGACTCAAGTAATTTCCCACATCAATTTAACAAATGTATCTTACATGACAAGAAATTAGGTGTAAGGGAACATAAGACATTGTGAGCCAAATATCGAAGGATGCAAGGAGGAAAGCATGCCCTTCACATTAATGGGACAGACGCTAAAACAATGCTTGTCTCCTAGGACTGAAGAGAAATGCTCAAGAGCTTTGGAAAGAACTATAGGCTATTTTCCAAAAATCAAATGATTTACACATGAGAACTGAAACATTACTTACTACTCATAATATACAAAGAAGGGCTGGATGGCTCAGTGGTTAAGTTCACTTGATGCTCATAATAACAGGAGGGGCCTAGGGATCCCTCGGTACTCTCTTGAATACCATCAATAAAAGTTCACTGCACCCCACCCCACCCCCCAAAAATAGAATTCAGTTCCCAGCATTTCTGTCCAGCAGCACACCACCATCTCTATCCCAGTTTCCAAGAGGCCTGATACCTTCTTCTGGTTTTTGTGCAAATATGTGCATGCACACATAAAATAAATATTTGTCTGATTTTAAACCCCCCCCCCCCTTTTTAAACCTCTTTGTTTCCTAATCACCATAACATGAGCAACTTTATGCCATGTGCTCTCTGCCATTATACCTTGTTTGGTTTTTTTCTTTTTTCAAAAATTTTCTTTGAATAGCAGTTCGATTATGGCCCACACAGGCGTGAAAAGTTTACCTCTGTTTCAGAGTTCTCTGAATTCCTGGATCCATAGTTTAATATTCAGTAGTTTTAGAAAACGCATGGCCATTATCCCCTCTGGTATTCCATTGGCCACACATTTGCTTTTGCTATCGAGTTACCTGGTGCAAATTGGTGTTCTACGTATCTCCTGTGCTTTCTCCAGCGTGTGATTATTACTGTTACCTCTCCTCGGGTTCTAATTTTCTGAGAATTCTGTTAAAGAAAAAAATTTTACTTTTAATATTTTTTAAAATTCACATCACTTAATATTTTCCTTATTTTCCAAATTTTAAATTTCTAAACTATATAAATAAATCAGAACGTATAACATAGTTCATACTTTATAAATGTGATAGAAGATATGTATCATGAAGATATTTATTATTTATTTAACTTAGAAGTATAAAAGTTGTATTCAACCATGCATTCTCACATTTACTGTGATGATACGAACAACATTTTTCAAAACCGAAACTTACAAGCGGCAGACTTAGTGAAGGGATTAATTGCTCAACTAAATGTCACACAGAGAAGGTAGTATGTGGAACAAATCAATATAAAACTGATTTCACTTGTACTTCAAACATTCGCATGAAGTATATTTTTGAGTTGTTTTATTTATTTTTTCATTAAAATCGCCAGAAGCAATTTCTCAGTGGAGGAAATGATTCTGACAGAGCCTCTTCCCTCCGCACCTTATTCAAATCTTTATAGAATTGAACACGTATCTTTTCACCCAAGAATAAGATTTTTAAAAGATGTATGAATATCAATATTTCTTTAAATTAGTTAAATTCAACATTATGCAGTTAAATAAAAGTATAATTTGGTTTGAGTATGGTGAAATTTCACAAACAATATAGAGAGATTGCCTGGGAATAAATGAAAAACTACCTCCTTCATATGCCTTGAAAACCTTGAGTAATACTGGAAAAAAAAACAATAAAAATTCACCTTGTAGACTGTTTTATTCTCAATAACCAGTTTAAAAAATATTTCTTGAATATGTAAAATGCTGTTTGCTGGAGTAAATTATAATACAGTAGAAACTGTTATTTTCCTATCTTTACTGAAAGGAGACTGTGTTAGATTTCTCCAGGCAGATGTGTTGTTCTTTGCATTTGCACAAAGGACACAAGGACATCTTGCAGAAAAAGCAAAAAGTATCATTAAGTTGTGAAACCAAAGCTCATTAAGGAACTCATTTGATGAAATGGCATCTCTCCTCTATTACTCACAAATTGCTTCTAGGCACTAAATAAGCTCTGTCTGTGAGCAAAAAGCCAATCACTCACGTTGATTTTGTGAACATTTATCTTGAGTTCTTTAGAGCAATTAGAGAAAGTAGCAAGTCTGCCCTACTTAGGAAGAAAGACACACACAAGACTATTATTTTTTTCTCTCTTCATAAAGTAGAGTGTATTTCAATGAAACAAAACAAACAAATCCCCTTGCCATTTTCTGTGTCAGTCATATTTAACTCTTTTTAAAATCAAAGTCTTGATATAAATCTTTTTTAAAAATCTTTATTGATGAATATACAAATTTCAATATAGAATGATATATTCAATGATATAAAATCTCAGCTCTGAATGTAAAGTTGGGGAACATTAAACCAAACACCACCAACTCACTTAAAATGATCTTTGTGGTTTTATCAAAATGTGCTTATCAAAGTAATATATCTTAGTGGTGTAAAATACTTGAAATACATGGCACCTTGAAAAAATAAGAGGAATAATTATTGGGAACTTATTATAAATGACTGATTTATTAGTTAATAAAAACATATGGGCAAATGACCAGATTTGCTTCTGGAGGCACTAAGATTTACTTACTTACTAGAAAATAACTTTGATCAACAATTTGACTCTTCATAAATAAAAAATAATGCAGCTCTCTGATAATCAGAAAGCAAACGCTAAGTGAAATATTTTTAGCTCTAGATCACCCTCAGTTTATTTTTCTTTATTTTAGATTATAATACAATGCTCTATTAAAATGGGAATTACTTACTTACTTCTCTTAGTGTTAGAGCTGATAGTCGACATTAGAGCATGGGAAGGGGATTAAAATTATGGACCTGTATGGAAATGTAGATCAGCATACTTTACACATTTGCCCTTTTCCATACCAACACACCAAGGCAAGAGAGTGCACTTCATAAGTCTTAATGTGGATATGAAGTCCTGTTACATTGCATTTCTATTTCACACAAATTATTTCAAGTTTTCAGTAAAATTTTACCCTTGGGAGATCACCACCCATACTGGACATTTGAGATAAATTTCTTTTCAGAAGGCAGCTCCTGTTCATCCTTGTATTCTATTAGAGTTGGCTCTTCCAGGATATAGCACAAGGCTTTTTGTGTTTGAAAACAGTGATGGATTCATGGATTTGTTCCAAGTTTCTTGTATCAACAATGTAAGATGGCAATTCTGGGGATATATTAGTAATTTTTTTAATGTGCCAGCATTTACAAGAATGATTTGAAACTGTCCTGATAAGTCCCATGCCATGTACACTATTTCTGCTGTTTGTTTTTTCAACAGACTTCACTACATGATTCCAGCTGAGCACAAAGTTTAAATTCTCTCCCCTCAGCTTTCCAAGGGCTTTTATTCTTGATGTATGCCAGCACACTGTTTTTGCTTTAAATGTCACAAAATAAAACTTTTTTGACAAAATAAATATCAAATCATGTACTACTTGTAATACCACTTTTCTTTAACATAGGACTTAATTACCTACAATAGAAATTGAAAGGCTGCGAACTGTGTTAATTTTACTGTTAGTGTTAGTTTCAGTCAGCTATTTACAGGTACTTAGTTTTACTATAAATGGAAATCTCTGGAACTGATTATAGGTTATTCTGTATTGTTAATATATGCAGAGAGTAGAGAAGATGTGTGAGTTAGAATCTAATAGTACCAGCTGCCTAACCCTTAATTTGTCCTTCTTCACTTTGAAGTAGGAGAAATGCTATGTGAAATTGTTGTAACTTATTTTAATGTTAGGTTGTTGATCCAAAGGAGTTGACAAGAATGCTCAAATGTTTGTATTATTTGAGCCTTTTGAATATAGAAAGAACTTTGAACCAAAGGCTTAGAAACAAAAGAAGCAGGAGGAGGAGGAAGAAGAAGAGGAGAAATGAAGTGGCAATTACAGCAGATGTTCTTACTGACCACCAAAGTATGAAATAAGTAAGATGAAAAGTTCCTACAAAACCTATGGGCCTCTAGATGATAAGGGAATCTGGCTATGCAATATTGCCCTTCTATTCAGTCGACTTATACAACTAGAAGGCCCAACACCCCTTCTTTTATCAACCCCAAGAAGCTCATTAATCTCTTTGAGACTGTTTTATTTACTCATCAGCCCAGCTGGGATGATATCCAACAACTCATGAAAGAGCTCTTCATGACCAAAGTGTGAGAGAGGATAACGCAGGAAGCCAGATAGAATGCCCTCTCATTGACAGCGGGTTTCCCCTGACTAGACGTGACTGGTACTTTAATATGGCAGAAGGTACCCCACCTTGTTAGGACCCCTAATTGTTCTTCTGCTGTTTTTGACCTTTGGATCCTGCCTTCATAAAGGAGAGAATAGGAGCAGTACAGCTGTTGGTCCTGTGCCAACAATATGAGACCCTGAGGATAGGACCCGAAGAATATGAGTTAGTTGCCCAAGACCCCTGAGCATAACTCCAGGATTGGAGCTTGTAAAAAAAAAGGGGGGAGGAATGAAGGACTCTAAGGGGTTTTCCAGTCATATACCCTCCTTACAGCTTCCCCCTCTTGCTTGGGGTCAACGCTAGGTCAAGATCCATTCTCCACCCACTGGAACATTCTTGAGTAAAAAAATCCTCAGAATGAACTCACTAATAGTCACCCTCTGGAAAGTCCCAGGTAGAGTTCAAATTCATGTCATTCTTGCTAGCCAATAGAGTTAAAGATCAATATACTTAGCCAATAAGTTTTAACTTTAACCTGTGCCCCTAAAAAGTATAAAAACTTCTTGATATAGTCATTCGAAGTCACCGTCTCGTCACTTGCTTCGAGGGACTGATTGAGGTTTGACCTCAACATGCTAGAAAATGAACCTCTTGCTTTTGCATTGAAAAATATTCCTCCATGCATCTGGATACATTAAAACACATCTACAAAATATAAAACATATATGCTCAAAGTTACTTGTATTTTTAGCCCACTGTGGGAGGATTTTTCTTTCATCCTTGTTTTTCTTCTCATCCTTCCCAAGAGGTATTGGTATCTTTCTGATTTGTTTCAAGAACTTCTGTGTTAAAAATAAGTTGGATATCATTAGATGTTATCATATTTTTATAAATTAAAGCAAACTTCTACCAAGACAAGAGAGGGAGTGTGGAAATAGGGAATTACAATTGTTTTTAGCTGGATCTCAAATGATCCCAATATAGAATGAGTTAACAGAAGACATTTATCATCTCACCCTTTCTTTGGGTCAGGATTCTGGGGGAAGATGAACTAGATTACTTATTTTATGACACCTAACCAGGCTGCAATGTATACAGTGACCCAGAGTCTCCATGTCTATCTGTAGGCATGGGTGACATTGCACTCTTAGTCTCTCTCAGTGGTTCTTGATTTCTATGCATTTTAAGCAATTTCCCATGCATATTGTGTAACTGTTTCCTTTTAACTGAAAAACATCCACTCCTGGAGGAAAACTCATTAAGATTCAAGAGCTAAGTGAAATTTAAAGGACATAGGGAGGAAGGAAAATTTACAAGTATTAGGAAGTTCCTGAAACATACAAGATTCATAAACACCATCAGCAAGGTAATATAAGCAGTGATGATTGTTGAGGAGAGGAGAGTCTAACTGGATGAACTGTCTGCAAAGTATGCAGGAAAATCCAGTGATAAAGTTTTCATGAGTTGTTACCCATTGTGGGGGTGGATTTTCTCAGTTTTGTACATAGGTCATATTTTGTTACATTTTTTGTATATCTTCCACTCTATTTTTAGTCTATCTATCTATCTATCTATCTATCTATCTATCTATCTATCTATCATATACCACACACACACACACAAACACACAGATGCATGGACACACACAATATACATATATACATGCATATATATATATATATATATATATATATATATATATATATATATAAAAATCAATTTCAGTGTAGGAGGGTACTCAAGTATTATCCCTTATTTCCTGATGACATGTGTCCATGGACAGCTAAATTCTTTGGAATATATCATTTCACAATCTACTAACAAAACTCTCACTTTCCAAATATTCCATGCTTTCCCTTTTCATTGTCTGTTCCAGGAATAACTGCCATGTAAGGCATCCACAATGTTAAACAATTGCCTCTAATGGTCTTGCACAAATGCTTGTAGGAAAAAGGCTGTAATGGATGAGATAGCTTTGAATGGGGTGAAATAAAGGAAAAGCTTGTGGGTTGGTTTTCCAAGGAACCACCAGACAGATAAAATAAGGCAAACTTTCAAAGAATAAGAATTTGACAACATTAGCTCTTTAGATCCCTAGTAGCTCCTGGGTTTCTCACATTCACAAAAGTTGGTGGCATTAATTTTACAGTATAGTATGAAATAGAGGGCAGAATAGCTTAATGTGAATTCTACAAAACTGGTTTTGTCAATTTCTTGAAGAAATGCTGCAAAGATACATTCTAAGCTTTCACATAATTTATAAAGAATTGAAAACATTGATGTGAATTTTTTGAAAAATTTCTCAGTGTATATATTGAGGGGATGATACTAGAAAATATTATTTCACCAGTGCTGATTATGTGTTGGTACATTGATTTCGGTCAAACTTGCTTTCAGCACCAACTTCTATAATCACCTCAGACTAAAAAATATTTTATCTCTCCCATGCTCTTATGTTTTTTAATTTTTTTCAATTGACTATCTAAGAAAGTAATTTTATTTTGATTGATAAATAGTACACCTATGCTGAAAAGTAATTTATCTTATTTTTTGTTTGGTATCATCAATGTTTTTACAGTAAAATCTTTTTTAGTTGATTGTATGAGTTGGGTTTTCAAGAATTATTTTAATCATTTTCTTAACTCATCGGTGGGCTATAGGACACAGTGATATGGAATAATAAAAAGGTGTAGATTATTAAGCAACCTCCAGACAGGCAGGGGACACTCTTTTTATTATTTTTATTTGTTTGTTTTGATTTTCTTGTTTATTAAAACTATAATGGAAGAAAAATGTGCAGTTATTTGGAGATCTTCTAGTCTCAGCTTAAATTGTGCCCCTTTCCTCTTAACAGAAACATATATATTGGGATTACACATCTATTTCCCCCACAAATAAAGTAAATGGAAGGAATCAATTTTGAAAAAAGGGGGAACATAATTGACAAAATTTGATTCTAGTAGCAAATGGTTTATGCCAGTGTGTGGTTAAAGTAATGAAGACAAAAAGAAAACCTCTACCCAAGCAGGTAAAACTGACACAAAGAGCTCAAGTAAACAATAGCAAATAATACCTACTCATTTATCAAGAAAATAGTATAAATTGCACTGTGGGAATTTTCCAGAAATATAAAATTAAATCAATAATAGAATGAATAGAATAAAATATCCCATTGTTATTTTGGCTAAGAAAATTTTAATATCTGGGAATTCCCTCTTTAAATTCCTCACCACTAATTCCCAGCAGACATTTGGAACTGAATGTCAGTTGATTTATAATTCTGTGTAAAGATAAGTGCTTCTTTTAAGGTCACAGAGAAGTGAGTCAAACAGCATTTGGACCCACTTCTACTGACATGAATTATTTTTTTTAAATTGCCACTGTACAGTTTATAAGCATACTGTTTCAAGCTATTACTTTTGACATCATCATGATAGTTACTTCTGTGTCTGCTGTAGTATACTGGAGCTCACAGGTCAGTACCTCAGTAGAAAATGTTTAGTATTTAGGAGGCATATTATGCTCCAAAGTTGGCTGTGTTATCTGTGCTAGACATATATCTCTTTGAGAAATAATCTACCCATGTCACTCTGATTATGAAATATATTTTTCGTGCATTTTCAGTTACAATGGATCTACCTATAACAATCACCCTTTAACTAAATAAAAGTAGAGCTATGTTTAGACACTATTTAATAGTTATTGAGTCTACGCTGAGTTCCAGGCAGACAATATTGAAAGAACAAATCTCTCTGTTGTGGTGCCTCATACACTCTAGTGATGGAGGCTGAAAACAGACAAATAAAAATATGGGTTATTATGATAATGACACATATCACTACTAGGTAAATTTTAGAATATTTTGTGATGTTGGATGGTCTCTCATAGAAGAAAGGCTGAGCCAGGGACTTTTGATAAGGGGACATTTAGCCAGGGTCTTGCAGAAAGGTCTACAAGTAAGGCACTTTCCACCAGGATAACAGCACATGAAGAAGATCAGTGGTAGAAATTGTAGGTAAGGAGTTAACTCATGTTTTGTAAACTATTTGAAAGTCTGGAGTGTTGGTCATTGTCTATGAAATAATAATACTGAAAGAATAATATTTTCTTCAGTACTATTATATCAATTTACAAGTTCAGCAGAACTAACCCAGGATTTGTAGCCATGTCACAACTTTTCTTGTTAATTTCTTAATTGGAAGAGGATAGACAGTTCATATGGAAGAACTTAGTTGCAAATTGAGTAAAATATAAGAAGTAGGTTACTGTTGTATATAAAAAGCTTCAAAATAAAGATCCAGAACATTCTTCTTTTGTGAACTAAATAATAAAGCAAATAAGCTTGAGGAAGAAATGCTTCTGTCAATAAAATTGATGCTATTTCATACTGCTTGTGTAAGGCTTGTCTCCTCTAACAAATCAGTATCAGCAGTTAATTTGAGCTTGTCAATGCTACAGTGTCTATGTGGTTCATTGATTCCTCGGATGAGAGTAAAAAATGTTTATATTTTCACAGGTAGATATTGTGAAGTTACAAGAAAAGCTTTTGTATAAGCCAGGCATTTTTAGCTTTGTTGATAGTATAAAAGAAGAATTATTTTATAGTCTCACTTAATATCAGGTACTTTTAAAACAGAAAAATATAAAGATCAGTCTATTTTTTAAAGATATTTGCTAGGGTATAATTGGTTAGGATTATTTATGTAGTTCATACAAAGTTTGTGAAGTCTTGGAACCATCACGAAATACTGGTAGAGTAGAATGTAATTGTTTTCTACTGAGAGTATTGCTGTGAGGTTAGAAAATGCATTCATTCTCAATATTATCTAGGCTACCTCACTGAGAGGTTGCAGAATTGTTTGTTTGTTAAACAGCTTGAAAAGCTAGGCTATGCTATTAGGGGCGATATGGAAACAGCAGGTAGAGAGATTATTGTTATCTGCTGATTTGTTATTTGGTAAAGCCACAGTGGTTAAGGTTTTCTTATCCTGTCATTATTAATGAATTGCCATAATAAGATCTTCAGTCTACTTTTTAAAAAATCCTCACACAGTCACAGCGGTGGTAGCAAATTCATTTCAGGAACTCACCATCCCATCACTGCTCTGGATGATATTTGTAAAATGAATTGAGGAATGAGGAACTGATCCCATATTAGACAAATGAGTATTATGTACATCTAGCAATACCTTCAATGCTTCTTTGGCTTCTACACTGTGCAATTTCCTGAGTGATTCTGAAGTACGGTTCAATCGAATATTTTATTTCTCACTATTCCCTTCTCTTTTCACTTTCACATGTCCTCACATAAAGAAAGAATTGTAAGATTGGAATTTTAATGGTTTCATTTGGAATAATTAATACAATAACCTCTAAGTTACCTCATTTATACCTTTAGTAGAACAAATGTGCAAAATCTCATGAATATGATACAGATGGGAGATGATGAGGTGAGACTATTTTATTCCAGTTATTTATTGGCAGTATTTCAATGTCCCATAACTGTACATTTCAGTCATTTAAGAAGTAAGTTAGAAAGTTAAACTTGGAATTTTAATTTTAATTTTTATAGTTCCTTTATATTAGGCTTATCTTAATGTACCATGGGAAAGGAAAAAGTGAAGGAGTGAATGTTAAAAATCAGGTTACCAGCATTAAGGGCATATGATTGAGGCTCAACAAAGCAAGAACAGAATCATTTGTTGAATTAATAGGAATTTTAATTGTTTAATTATTTACTAGATGCATACAATGAACGTTTTGATCAAATGCATCACGTTTCCTTTCTCCAGTCCCCGCATGCTCTCTTCCAACTGTTTCTCACTTCCACACTTACATGCTCATTTTATCTTTTCTTAAATTCATGAACTGTACTTAGACTGTCATTACGTGCATGGGTGTAGGATGAAAGTGGTATAGATAGTTTCTCAGCATTGTGAAGAACATCAACTTTATTTAACAGGAACAGTCAGTCACCAATAACTTCACTATCTTGAACTCTATGAGCATGCTAGTAGGCTTGAAGTTATGTGCATACAGTAATAGCATTGCTAATGTATTCAAACAGCTAAGCTTTTATGTCTAGAAAATCCTTTTTCATCGCAGATGTCTGCACCTTTTTCCTCACACAATCTTTCTGCCTCCTTAATCCATGATGATCTTTGAGTGTTGGGGGGAAGGGTGAGTGTCTTACTTTGATTTCTGTTATTGTAACAAATATCAACTCCACAAGCAACTTGAAGAGGAGAATATTTATTTTAGCTTATACTTCCAAGTTGAAATCCATCACTGAGGATAGTAAGGGTGGGAAGTCAAAGCTGGAATCTGGAGCTGAAACACAGAGCACGCTATGAGGAGCACAGCGTACTGACACTCTCCCTTTGGGTCATGCTCAGATAGCTTTGTTACACATCCTTTACCTACCTAAGTAGAAAAGTAATGCAGACTGTGGTATGGGCTTTCCTACATTAATTAGAAAACAATAAAAATGTCCCACAAACATGTGTACCGGCAAATGTGATATTTACAAAATCAGTTGAGGCTACTTCTTTTAGGTGACTCCAAGTTATGCCAAGCTGATAATAAAAACCACTTCTCCAATTGACAAACACAGACATCATGGTTAAAATATACTCTTGTTTTTTACTTGGTCCCCAAATCTCATATTTATTTAATGATATAAAATAAAGCACAACTTAAAATAGTGCCACTCCCTGGTGACTAAGAATTCAAATCTATGAGCCTGCGAGGGCCATTCTCATTTAGAGTATCATATACATGGTTTTCATTTCCAGCTATTATGACACAAGCAGCAATAAATATAGATGATCAAGTTTCTGTGTAGTAAGATACAGAGTCCTTGGTGCATAAGCCTGAGATTACTGTAGTTGGGTCTTCGGGTAGCTCTATTTTCAGTTTTTTGAGAAACTTCACACTGATTTCTATAGTTGTCAGACTAGTTTATACCCTCAAGTTCTGTTCACTTATGTGTATCCCTATATCATCTACATATATATCTTTATCTATATAATTAATATTTCTCTTTGACCTTTGCTGAGGAATCCAATTCTCTCTTTTGTCTTCTTATTGTGGCTTTATATTCTGTATGACCCATCCATTCTGTTTGTAAGAGTTCCATTGAGGTTTTTATTTGGCTTAATGAGTTTTTTCTTTCCAACATCATTTCAAAAGTTTTGCTTTTCTTCAGCAAGTCTATATCTTTATTCAATTCTATTCTCATATCTTGCATTACTTTTACATTTTATTCCACTCTTTGTTTTTAGTAGTTTAGAGTACATTCATAACTTCTTTTAATTTTTGAGCACACGTAATCATTCTTTTTAATTCTTTATCTAGACTGTAGACAAATTTCCAAATATATATGTACATGTATGTCTGTATATATGTATGTGTGTGTGTGTGTATGTATTTATATTGATATCTTCAAGGATTATCTCCAATCTAGTTTTAAAAGCTGGCTACTGTCAGGATGGAGAAACATTTTACAAGTTTCAGTCTACATCCCTCTTGTTCTCTTCTGTGCTGACTTCTGGTTTGTCTCACTAAGTGTGAATTTTCAATCTTGAGTAAGAACTGACCTACCAGCCACTGAGGGCAGGAGATCTTGGGAAGTGGAAGGTGGAGTCAGTTGTTTAAGGCCTAGAAATCTCTCAAATGCCAGATCCCAGAGGAGGGAGGAATATCACAGGGTGAGAAGAAAGGAGTATAGTCTGAGTAGTGGGTATGGGAGACCCGAGAGGGTCACAGTGGTCTGGAAGCACATAGAGATGAGATACAGGAAGAACTGGAAAGCCTTGGGTGAGGTTGATGGATGACTACCTAGTGGCTTATCTGGGTGACATTTGAAAAATCCCACACATGCTGGCTGGAATATAAAAGTTCAAGCCTACCTCGCTACACAGTACAAACAAGCTCCCGATTCCATATGAGCTCATAAGGTTAGGAAGGTTGAAAACAGCTGGCCCCATGCTAAAGAGAAGTTCTTGTAGAACTGGGTGGGATTATGGCTAGATAAGGAGGAGCTAGCCTCCCTGTGAGGGAAGTCTGGGAAAAGCCCAGGGTGGTCTATGATGTAGAAAAGAGAGAAGCAAGCTGGTGGTTTGGGAAGGAAAGTAATGGAACACCTGGGCAGGTCCTAGTAGAGGAGGGGAATGGATCTACATGGCTGTTCAGAAGGGAAGTCCAGGAGTATCCAGGTAGGACTACAGGAGGGGAAGTTGTGGTCCTAACTGGAGGTTCAGACAGAGGGAATACCAGAAGCTTGACAGTCCTTTGGTATGAAAAGGAGCTGGCTTTGCTGGAAATTAGGCAGGTGAAAGTCCCATATGAACTGGGCATACTTATGGGACAGGAAGGAGCAGTCCTACCCAGTGCATAGGGAGCCTCAGAGGAGAATATGCTATATTATATTATACCTTGTTATATTCCATTGATTCATAGCAGTCTTTTCTGTACTGAAAATTATTCCAAAATGATGCCACCACAGCATCTCTGGAGAGTATGGACCACTCACTTTGTATTAAAGCAGAAGGGGGTCAAGTGCTGAGGTTGAAATAGCTCTTGCTTCCAAAGGTCACAGAATAACATCTTCATGTTCCCAAAGAGTCAGAACTAAATAATAAAAGGAGCAACTTATTGGATACATGAAATTCCTGTGAGTCCAGGGTTACCATTACAGCTGCCTTTTCCTATTTCCCTTTTTCTCCTGAGTTGCTGAGTTGTCTCCTCCTAGCTTACCTGCCAGCTCTGTGGAGTGAGTAAATTAGATCCGTTGATCCCAGCTCTTTCTTTACCTTCTGTTCAGCTTCCTTGAATCTCGTATCATGTTAATTCAAGAGTGCATACTTGTCAGGGACCCAACCAGTGCAGAGAGCTGCAGGCAGCTCAATCCTTAGGTGGGTCCATGCTGTGATTTGCACCAGCTTCATCATGAATCCTGGTTGATGATTCTGACAGGCCTATTTGCATTACTCTATGCTTGATGTTTTTGAGACGTAGCTGCTCAGAAACCTTGAACTGAGTAGGGTATACACAGATAATAATCATCAGTGCACATTTTAGCATAGAACTATGGTGATTGGGAGCAAATCCTTCTCTTGGGGCCTCACTCAAGTCCACGTGTTCCACAAAAGCTGTCCTGGATGAATTTTCTGATGCTATAAGTGAACTTATGTGTAGAAATAATGATGTATACATTTCTAAAAGTCAGTCTTTTCAGAAACACCCTGTTAATCTTGGAGCTGTTTATCCACTGAATAATAAAATTACCAAGTAATAGTGTAATTAATTCTAATGCAGTCATTTGTTCACTTGTAAATGCCAATACAAAACTGTCTGTAATAAGATGTACCTCAGAATGGTCAATAAATATTTAGATAGAAGACTCCAAGAATGCATGGTAGGTAGAGTATATGTTTGCAGTTTCATTTGTACTTATAGCCTATATTAAAACAGTATACAGACAAGTGTTATAACATATGAGTAGAGATATTGCTAATGGTCCTAAGAACATACACTCAAAGTGAAAGTGATTAGAAATCTCAAGCTGCAATCTTTATATGCCCCAATACAGGGGAACGCCAGGGCCAAGAAGTGGGAGTGGGTGGGCAGGGGAGCAGGGAGGGGGAGGGGAGAGGGGACTTTCGGAATAGCACTTGAAATGTAAATTAAGAAGAATAACATGAACTAACTAGTACCCCCTGAGCTCATGTCTCTAGCTGCATATATAGAAGAGGATAGCCTAGTTGGCCATCATTGGAAAGAGAGGCCCCTTGGTCATGCAGACTTTATATGCCCCAGTACAGGGGAACACCAGGGCCAAGATGTGGGAGCGGGAGGGTAGGGGAGCAGGGCCGGGAGGGTAGGGGAGCAGGGCCGGGAGGGGGGAGGGTATAGGGAACTTTCTGGATAACACTTGAAATGTAAATGAAGAATTTATCTAATAAATATTGGAAAAAAAAAGAAAATATCTAAAAAAAAAAAAAGAAATCTCAAGTTGGAAAGATATTCCAAGTCTATTCAATTTGTGCAGTATGTAATGATTTAAGTATCAAGTTGATACATACATCACCATTCCCAATAGTTAGGCATTCAATAACATCATCAAATTTTGACCAAATGTTCTCTGCCAGTTAGTCATGTAGCAACCTTGTGCTGAGTCATTATTTATTATCTTTCTGTTTTCATAGTTATCAAAGTCTAGTTTTAAAATATGTTTAGTAATTTCCCCAAATTAATAAATATTACAAGTTACTCAATGGTCTTACTTAAAATTTACCTTATGATTCTACACTGAGTGATTGGCTTTATAGTTCTTTTAAAAGTACACTTTAGGTTTATTTTATCAATATGAAAATATATTCTTATATATTCTATTGTAAATTGCTAACACAAAACATATTAGTTCATTTCTTATATATAGTTCATATATTATTTGCCTCATAAAAAACTGAAAAAGATAATATAAAGTTACTTTCTTACTTTAAATATAATAAATTATATAAAATATTCTGATACTTATTTCTTAAAATTATTTAGTGTATGGAATTCTATGCAATAATGTATCTCTATATGTACCTTACATCTGCAATAGGTAAATGAGATGTTACTAATTTCTATATACAGGGATTAATGAGATTAAGTGAATTAACTTGGTTATCATCCTTAAATCTTTCTTATTTTCAAGTTTATGTATGCTCTTCTCATTTTTCAGTTGATTGTGATGTTAATCATTTGTTTTGCCAAATTTTCAAGGATTTAGAGGGCACTGTATGCTGTAAAACAGCAGATACATTATTGCTGTAGCTCGGGCTGCTGTTTCCCCAGGAATTCTCTACTAATGATTTCTATCACAAACTTGGAATTTCAACCTCAATCATGATCATGACTGAGCATCAGACCTTTTCTGTAATACTGAGCCCTCTCAAGCAATAGTCATCAGTAATATAGGAGCATATGAGATTAATTTTTATTTAAATGTAGAAAAGCATAATTTAGTAGCTCAGTACCCTTTATTATCGTAAGGAAACAGATGACTAAAACCATGTGACTGAGATACCAACTCTCTTACAATTTCATATTCTAATTTAGCCTGTTACATTTTTATGGTAAATTAACAGAGAGAAATGCACATTTTTATCATAACCTCCTTTCCATGTTCAATTAGAGCATAAAGGAATTTGGACCACATCACATAACAGTGGGTCACCTATAGTTGCCTTGCTGATAAAAGTCGTCTTGACCAAAGTTTTTGCATCAACTCTCAATTTGAATCTGTTGCTCAGTACTAGTTCCCAATCTCTGTCTTGGCAATACCTATATGTTTTTGTATTCAAAAACTGGTACTGCGTTTAATTATCCTTTCAGATACTATACGTCAATATCATTTTAATTAAGAAAGTCTCAAGTACCTTGGAAGCAAATGTACTCAGAAAACTGTGGAGCTTGTAAGTAACCAAAGAACCTCCAGGAATTCCTTTCCCTTCTCTTCCATTTCAGTCAAATGGGACCTTACAGGTTCCTGATGGTGAGCATGTTGTTTTCTGTTTACCCGTGAGACTGCACCTGCTAATTTCAAATCCCCACGACAACACTGTCTATAAGGAAGAACTCAAGAGTTCACATTTCATAATAGAAAGAGATGCTACTTGAGAATTGAAATACTAGGGGTAGCTCAATTCTGCTCCCCCCTCCCCTTAAAACAGCAGCAACAGTAAGAGTTTTTCTATGTAGCCCAGGCTGGATGACAAGTTTCTCTTGATCAGTACCAAAAGCTGGCCTAGAGGTTGTAAATTTCTTGCCTCAGTATCTCGCATGCTGCCATTGGGCCACCATGGCTGTCTTCAGTGCAACTGTTATCATATATTTTCTTGTAATGCATTTTCAAGTCTTCTATTATTTTATGAGTTATTTTTCATCATGGAAATGATAAAATTGACTGGGAAATAACAACATAAAATCATGATCTTTTTTCTGTTGTGGTATTATGATGGACTGAGTTAATTTATCGCATATTCATTACATTAAGGAAATGTAATATCACTATTTAGCAATTGTCAAGTATATTTAATTATAACATCAAAAATTAACTTTGACACCAAACTCAACATACTGACTGGCATATATCTTTTATATAGAAGAGTATAATAGTTTTAAAAAGGATTTCTTATCCATAGCACCTACTTTAGAAAATAAAATATGTTANGTAACAGGTCCACAAAATGTATACAATATTGAAAGTATAGATACTTTTGTACAAGTGGTAGTGATGGAGAATAGAAATGTGTAATTTTCATTGGGTTTCATATCTTAGTTTTAGATAGTTCACAAAATATATGTTCATGTGAAAACATTGTTAAGAACCTTTCATGGCTTTGTACTAGGTCTACCTAGGTGAATATACTTTTGTATTAAACTTTCCTGAATAAAAAACATATATGGATTAACAGCTGTGCATTTGTTCATACTGAAAAATCACAAAAACTCCCATGCTAAACTTTCATATTACTGCTGTGATTAAAGTTTAAAATCATTCTGTCTGTGCTTAGCTAAACTATTTTCTTATATTCTTATACTCGTTTGGATTTGCTAGTGTTGTGAATTCTGGTATGATAATGATAAAAGATGAGATAATATCATCATATGTTAGTGTGGAAATAATTCTAAAAGCACCCCTCAAACATTTCTGTGGTAATAATTTCATTGAACTAGGTGTGTGCTATCTACAAAATTTGATTATATTTCCCTTATTCTATTCATAGTAGTTCAAGAAGATGTTCTTTGAATCTTCAATGTAAATGCCACATTTTCAGATCCAAATTATTATGGGACAGTGTATTCAAGCAGATGACTTCATTTGTCCTACAGCCTAAATTTCCTACTAACAAAGATAAATAGTTTGATGGACTATCAAACACATACTCAAAAAGGACAGCCTTGGAATACAGAGAACCATTAATTAAATTTCCATTTTATTTTTAAATTTTCCATATGCTAGCTACTTAAGATTATCACATCAGGCAAAATGAGTGAATGAGGTTGCCTTATGGTTTTATTGAGAGTATTAAGGACACTAGAATAGATGTATTTGAAGTGTGAATTCCCCTTTTCTTTTTAATATTAACACATGAAGACAATAACTATGGATTTCCCAAGTAAAAGCAGAGAGTGGTGCATGAAGATTTATTTCATTCAACCTTTGGTACTTTCTTTTTTTTATTAAATTAAGGAAATAATACAAAACTCCCATACCACTTTAAAGCAAAGCAAATACAACTGTATAGTTACAAAGGATAATGTTCTCTTGATAGACAATGAATTAAGTTGTTGCCTGGGCAGTATCAGATTTGAACTTAGAAAACAACATTTTGAAAGATTCAGTGTAATCCTCTGGGGGAAAACTCATTGATACACTATAGAGACAGCTGCTTCAGCTATCATTCATAGTAGATGGGAAATGATGTGGAAGAATGAGAATAAACAAGGCTTCAATCGTTCAGATCTTAGAGGCAGAATATAGCGATGGAAATGACACCCAGGGGAGCTAATGAAGCACCAGGTCATCTTTATTGTGAAAACACTCTAGCAAAGAAATGCAATTCAGTGTCACAGTTGTGCTATCAAAAGGCAATTTTCAAAGCAGTCAGCAAATCATATACCTCAATTTTGTTCTCAAATGTTGGGAGAGGTGAACACTGGTCAGAGCGCAGCCTGTCAGAAACAATCCTTCCTAGCACTTATTGGCATAGGCAGATCATCCTTCTCAATACGCTTACTTAAGCATATAGACTCCTCTTTCGACCTGCCTAGTAATACTCATTGAACATAATCAGTAGAGTGAAACTTATAAATTTTTTGAAGACATATTAAAGTACCAAGCACTGTGCTCCCTTTCCAAAACAGTATAGATGCTTTAATCAGTATTGGTGTTTTAAAACTTCCTGATGATCTCTGCAGTTAGAAATGAATGATGTGTCTATTTCTGATGCTACTGATACCATTCTGATGTCACTGGAGTTTTATTTCAGTGAAATAATTGAATAATATATGAAGTTTTTAAAATAACTTCATTGTTTTATTTTAATTGGGAAATATTTGCTCTGTAAGCATCCATATCTTGTATTTTAGTCACTAGCCCTAAGATTTTTCACTTAAATTATGGACACAGGCTTTATATAAAGGAAAATGTTTTAAGTAAAAAATGGAATCAGAATATATTAGAACATATTAGAATTAGAATATATTGAATAAGGAATAAATACAGGAATAAATAAATGCATTTTACTACAATGAAATTCAAATAATGCATGATTTGTAGGTTCATGTCACAGCCAAAGTCTTAGATGGTTCTCTCTCTTCTGAAAACTAGAGTCATAAATAATATGCTGGGTTTGCTTTTTGGTTTGACAATAAGCTTGGGAAATTCAATGGAACAGTGGTTAGTTCAGGTTACAAATTTAGACTTGAACCTTCCTTTATATTTGTCTACTTTGTATTTGTTAATCTACTTGCTGGTTACATTACCACTTGTGTTTCAAATGCACATCAGTAGTTATCTACTACTTTATTTTCAAATTATTGAAAGAAACCATAGTATTCTGTTTTGAGCATTTTTGTAATATATCCATATCTAGTTTGTATTGTCACTTAATTTAAGATATGATTTGACCTGTCTACTTTCCCTCCCAGGTCCTTCCCTCCTTCCCCACTTGTGATGGCACAATTGGTTAGCATGCTGTACTTATATGGCTATTTTATTTTATTTTATTTTATTTTATTTTATTTTATTTTATTTAAAAAAAGAAGACATATTCTGATATACAAAAACATAACAACTCTAAAAGTTCGGGGAGCTCAATGTGATATTGTAATCCATACATATATTCTGTGTTATTTAAATAGCTTGACCAGATTCTCAGATACTATTCTTTGTGATGACATCATTCACTACGCTTTCTTCCATCTGTATGAAGTAGATAGTACATTATTATTGTCTATACTCATCCTACTATGAAATAGTACACAGAAATTTCCTATTTTTTCTAAGTCTAATTTAATACCTTTTGATTAATCTCTCCAATCCTCTCTTACTAATTCTTTTTTAAAATTTTTTTCTCTTTATTAGATATTTTCTTCATTTACATTTCACATGTTATCCAGAAATTTTCCCTTACCCTCCCGCATCCAGCCCTGCTCCCCTACCCACCCCCTCCCACTTAATGGCCCTGGCGTTCCCCGGTACTGGGGCATATAGAGTCTGTATGACCAAGGGGCCTCTCCTCCCAATGATGGCCAACTAGGCCATCTTCTTCCATATNCTCTAGCTCCTTCCTTGGGAGTCCTGTGTTCCAACTAATAGCTGACTGTGAGCATCCACTTCTGTGTTTACCAGGCACTGGTATAGCCTCCCACAAGACAGCTATATCAGGTCCCTTTCAGCATTATCTTGCTGGCATATGCTATAGTGTTTATTTTGGTGGCTGATTATGGGAGGGATCCCTGGCAGCCACCGTCACTAGCCCCTGGTAACAATAATTATTAAATTGAGGCCGGGAATGTCATATTGAAGACACATTCAATATGTCTGGTAACCTTCATTGCATTCTTAGTGTTTATAAACTTTGTAGCTCATAGGGTACTTGTATTTCTGTGCTGGGTTAATTTACTTAACATAATAATTTCAAATTCCAACCATTTTGCTGTCAATGATAACATGCTTGTCTTTTTTTTACAGCTATAGGATTACTTTGTGCATATGTCTGTAAAAGTAACTTTTATTCTCCTGTATTGATTGTCATCTCAGAGGCCTACTGCTTCAGTCTACTAACCTAAGCTCAGTCCTGGAAGCTTCTAGCTTCTGTACAATTTTATCTAGGCCTAGAATGTTTTCAGCCTTTGTTATTGCTGAATATACTAATACTTTCTTGTTCATTCTTAACTTTGACTAGTGGGTTCAACTCATTTGTTCTGGCTCAAAATCTTCTCCAAACTAACTAATCCAATCTGCCTTCTCTCTTGGTCTCTGACTGAATTTCTCTGCTGGCCTCATCCCAACTTTGGCAATATATTCTAATCTTCTATCTCCTTCTCATTCTCTAGCTTCTTTTGTCTTCACAGGTCTCTGGCTTTTTCTCTCTCTACCACCTGTCTCTGTAAAGCTGTCCAGTAAAACTGCCTCCTTCCTCCTCTCCTCTCTCTGAGTTGCTCTCCCTTAAGTTGCCTCTCTTTTCTTTTCTTTCTTATAAAAATTGGTCATATCTTATTCTGTCAAATATTTCTCTGATTCATCATTTTGCTTGCCACTCAATTAGACATGACTTCCAAACATGGGTGCTTCCTTTTACAAACTAACTTTACCTTCAATATTTTGGATTACAGGTGTGTACGAAGGCTGTGTCGGTAGTTCCAATCAGAAGGATTGAAGGTGTGTGTTAAGGATGAGCCACACCACAACCAGAAGGAGGTTTTTCCAGTAAACAACACAGTGTAATCCAATATTCCTCAACTTAAGTCCACATTTTCTTTACTTATTAGTCAATAAATATACCCTTGTGTTGTTTTAATTTCTTGTATTTTTGAGTGGATTGTATGTGGTTAGGATGTTGCTGAGGGTGGTTGTGGGTATTTGTATAGAGATCAGGGGTAGTTCTTGGTGGTGGTTTTCACTGTCTGCCTTTTAAGATAAAGTCTCTTGTTATCTGTTTTATATTAATGTCTAGCTGTACATGAAGCAAATGGTTCTCTAATATCTGCCCCTCATCTTCAGCTGTGAGAGTGCTGATATTACTGATACTTGCTTACTGAATCTGGCTTCCACATGGGTTCTAGGGATTGAACATGGTGGTCATTTGTGTTCTATAAGCAACTTTCCCCTGGATTCTCACAGCTCCTTCATTTTCAATTTTTAGTATTGTAGATAAATGTATGAATGAAGATACGGCTTTGATTTTATGTGTAATATTATACATAAGGTGGGGAAAGTTAAACCATAATAACCTATTGTATGAAAAATACCGTTTTTAATAAAAATGGAAAAGAAAAAAAGAAAAAGACTTATATTTTCATAACATTGAGTCTTTCTAGCCTAGAGCAGAGTATTCAGCCTGTCTTTACTTGTTAAAACTCTCTTCATTCTGATCATACATAGATTTTGAAATGAATATTTAATCTTAAGAAATAAAATAAACACATTATTCTTGCAGGAATTACAAGTTTGGTTCCCCACAACTAAACTGTGTGGTCCACAGTTCCCTGCAGCTTCAGCTCCAGGGTGAGGCATTCGTTTCACTCAGCAATCACCTCATGCCATTTGCACTCTCTCTCACTCTCTCCAAATAATAGAAAAATAAATAATATAGATCAAAATATTTGCAAGTGTCATAGCTTAGTGTTCTACCTCGGTTGGGTAAATTTTGTTATCTGTGCATTTAAAGATACATTTTATTTTATCCTTTCTTTGGACTGTGCATGCTAAAGTTCTCCCAGCATATTTTTAGATTACTTGTTTTATATTTCAATATCAAGTACTTAACATATGTATTCTTACTACATACACATTTTTACATTGAAAGATCTTTTGGTAGATGAATATATTTGTTTCACTAATGTTTCATTTTATCTAACTTTGAACTTAGGTTTAGTTTCAATTGTGTGTGTGTGTATGTGTGTGTGTGTGTGTGTATGTGCATATGTGTGCCTTCCCCTTGTGTGTGTGTGTGTGTGTGTGTGTGTCTGTATGCATATGTGTGCCTTCCTCTGGTGTGTGTGTGTGTGTGTGTGTGTGTGCATATGTGTGCCTTCCTCTTGTGTGTGTTTGTACATATCAGATGTGAGCACTGGATATCTTCCTTATTAATTTTCAACTTTTGATTAATTAGGTAAGTAGGAAGTGGTTCTCTCATTAAATCTGGAGCTCATCATTGGTTGGCCAGCAAGCCCTCAGTATCCTGCCTTTGTCTCCTAAAGTTAGCATTGTAAGTATGTCCCACCACATGTTCTTTTAAACTCAGGTCCTCATGCTTTTTCAGCAAGCATTTGACCCACCGAGTTTCTCCCAAGCCACTGGCTTTAGGTTTCAAATACAAAAATTCTAGAACATTATTTTATGCCTTGTTATATTTTACAGTTCATTTTCTTTGTTAGTATTTGTGATTGCTCTTTGTTCCCCCAACATATTATTAGTTTTTTTTTTCAATTTTGGATGTAATAATTCCCATATCTTACATGTTCTATGCTTTCATTATTCTTTGTAATTCCTTTATATCTTTTCTGATTGGGTATTTTTCATTTTTAAAGTGATCCATACATGTTTTTGTTCACATAGATTCACTGGCTCTATAAGATAAAAATACTACATCATTTAACTGAGAATTGTTAACCTAAAGGTTTTCTTTGACTTATTATATTTACGGTTGAAAACACAAATATGTTATATTTTTTGGATTTTGCTTTTATTTTCTTATATTTATTTAATGCTTTATTAGTTTATCAGTACATTAGCAATTGTTTTTAGTAGTGAGATGGACTTTACAAACCTTTATTTCCCATATTCTGAAGTTGATTTTGTTTATGATAATTTTCATCAATAGAAGATGTAGTTTGTGCAATTGATCTATGAATATTTTTATTTGATAGTTACGCATTTCCCTCAAGCATTTTTTTAATTTTCTATTTTCTTTGTGAACAGATACAGATTTTTATTGAATTCTAGATCTGCTTTTTCTAATTCTGTGCTTCTGGGGTAACTAATATAGTGAAATTTCTAAGTTTTAACACGCTTACCCTGAAAATGGCCATAATATAGAAATATTATTATAAACAGTAACAATATTAGTAAATATAACTAATATTTGCTGCTGTTCTAAAATTTTAGGTAGTTTTCTTGACAGAACTCTGTATTGCTACAGAATGAGTTTTATAAATTACTGTCTATGCCAGCAAACATCTCCTGTTCCATTAATGAACAAAACTACTTTAAATACCATTTTTAGGAACACATTTCATAGGATTCATCAGAGTCTATTCTTTTCCCAATATTGTCCTCTCATTGACCTTTAACAGGTGGGTATTATTTCCACCTTCATACCTAATTTTCAATATTAACTATTTGTAACCTGAAAACCATTCTGGCTGTTTTGATAAGGTTTCCATTTTTACATATCAATTCACAGTATTTACTATTATATGTCAATGCTTGTATATTTTTCATTGTCTTCATTTTGAAATGAGTCTTAGCATCATTTGAAAAGTTCCATTATTTTATTTTAGAAAAATTAAAGTTTCTGTTTAAACATCAGGATTTTATAAAACATTCCTCATTATGATAATACTGAAGTTATTATAAAAGCCAATTCAGAAATCTATATTTTTTGTTTTGTTGATAGGTGGTTCGAATTAAGATATCTATTAAAATTTATATTCAGCCCTATAATTAGAAACAGGAAGGAACAGATGGCTTGCTATTTAAAATTCTGCTTTACGAAGGAAAGTACATGTTCTGGAGGACCTTAACTGTGACATTCAACATTTTTATACATTAAAAATCGCTTTCATTTTACAGTCTTGGTAACAGCTTCTGCTGAAAAAATATGATTAATTGGAGAAAGTTTAACAACTTTGGAATGTGTCTATTTTGGAATCACCAAAATAAAGTACTGAAAAACAAATCAAAACAAACAAACAAACAAAACAAACAACAGCAAGGAGTTATAAAATATTTCTGGGTTAAGAACAGAGATATAAGAATAGTCCCTCAATACTTAAATCAAAGTCACCAAAAGATTATATGTTTCCAAAAGGTCTACAATCCTGGTTGAACTCAATTTGGTTTCTGATATATTCAAGTGAATTAGAGGTTAGCTATATTAACTTTAATCTAATTAATGTAGTAACCCTCAAAATTAGACACAGCCATGAAAAATTTTAAAATGAAGGAGAAAGCATATAATGTTAAGTAGTTTTCCTAAGGTTGTGCACTAGGAAGCAAGAGGCAGAAGGCATAGGTGCTTGAAGTTAATGAAAAGCCCTGGGTTTAGTCTCGATCTGCTCTGTCTGCCCAGAGTCGAGCACTAATTTATAAAGGGTGAGTTCCTGGGTTCTGGTATGGACTGAGAATTGCATTGACATGTTTTAAATTGAATAGGTGGACATTTTTTTTAGTGAATAATTTCAATGAACATTCATATTATAGAGAGTAGGCTAAGTGTAGGAAATTTGGCAGCAAACAGAAGGGAAAATCCAGCATTTACCCAGACCTAGACCAATGCATGCCAGGCTTATGTTAGCAGACCTGAGATTAGTTTTCTTATCAGAAAGAATACAGCATATTTTCACATTGTCCTTCCTTTTCAAAACACCTTGGCCAGTTTTGTCGCTATATAAGTGCATAGTAGTCTATAAACACAATCAGATTTTATAAAGAACACATGTTTATCCAACATGTGTTGATAAGGAAAACATGGCTTGAGAAGGAAAATAAACATAATCCATTATTTAATTATGTCACAAAACCATTTTTAGGCACAGCACTTCCCCCATTAAGTTAACACTGAATTGGATTTTGTTCCCCTTTAGCATTATATTTCGAATGAATGTGAAATTGCTAAAAAACTAACTGTGGAAAAAAATAACAAGATAAATAAGCTTTGTTATGATGTAGTCATGCTGTTTACCACTATAAGTGCTATTAGATACTTCACCAATATTTATATGCTTATAATTGCAGTATTTTAAACTTTACCACATAAAATGTTAATGGTCTTATTGTATAAGTTTGCATCATAAGCATTCCATTTTCCTAACTGTAGTTATTAAAATTTATAAGGCTGTGGCAAAGAGCTATTTGTGTATACACCTTGGTTCCCTGAGTTGGATTTCTAAATGATAGGTTTGTTGAGGTGGAGCACATTTAGCCTAATGAACCTACGAACACTACACTTCTAAAATGAGCAAGAAAATATGCAGTCCTTTCCCTAGCTTGTGCAGAAGGAATCAAGAGCCATGAAGAATGGGTACTTAGAGTTGATGAAATGACCTCATTTTAGGTTGGGTCAACCCCACTCTGCCTGCAGAATGAAGCACCACAAAGTGAATGATTGGCTGATGCTCCAAATATTCTAAATTATGCCATCAAATGCCATCACAACTGACATTTGAGAAGTTTGCAGCCATTTTTTTCTGTTTACCTTGAGTTTAAAGATCTTTTGAAAGCTTGATGTTTTGACAGAATGATACTTATTTCACATATTAGCTTTTAAAAGTTAATAGTTAGATGAAAACACTCCAAAATCTTAAGTAGTCATATTTTCTGAATGATGATTTAGCTATGTAATCTTCAGGCTTTGGACCTCAACATAGGATTATTTTTCAGGGGGATAGGGGATAGCTATGCAAAGGATGGAGTTCGAGGGCATCTGAATGCTTATGGATTCTCATGTAGTCATGCTGACAGGATGCAGCAAGAGCAAACTACATGGATTTAGATAATTTTTTTCCCCTTAGCACATGTGTAACTTTGGTTTTCTGGGTCACTTTTCTCATAGGATGCTTCTGTGTCTATTTGGCTGTATGATACACATTATCATTTTCTTAAATGAAGGGATTCATTCACGACATAGGTCCCTTTAGACTATCACATAATTACATAATAGATATTTGAGTTTTCATTTTTTCACCCTGTGATATTTACACAGTGCATTTCACAGAACATGACCTGATTGTTAAGAAATGCATAGCCTTATTTTTCAGCTCGAAAATTTGTTATATTTTTCTAAAATATGTTTGTTTATATTATCTATATAGCGAGACCTTATTTTTCCTGGCTTCTTTCAGTAGATTTTTCCATGGTGTTAATTGGCCTTTGGGGGCATTCTTATAGGTAGTTTGTGTATAACTTAGTTCATTAATTGCTGCTATAATAAAATTTCATGCACTGGGGAATTTGAAGTTTTCAGAAATAGACTTGCTGCATAGTTCTGGAGCCTAGGAAGTGTGAGGTCAAGAGAGAATTCCTGCTGAGAGTCTCCTTAAAGCATTAAACATGGCAGAAAGTGTCTGCTACGGCTGGGATGTGGAGGTTTACCTATTGATTCATGTGTTTGAATATGTGGGTTGCAGATAGTGGTGCTGTTTTGGGAGGCTGTAAAAATTTTAAGACATGGGGTTTTATCATGGAAATAGATTGGTTTAAAGATTTTAGCTGGGCCCAAGTGTTGGCCCATCTTCTCTGTTTCCTGATCTGCTGAGAGCTAAGCAGTTCCTGTAGCCATAGTAACAAGAATCTAGCGTTGACTTCTCCATGCCAGGATATGATCCAAAAAGTTACTTCCTTCATATATGGTTTCTTTCAGTTATCTAGACAGCAGTGAGAAAGCATAATAAATATAACATGTATAACATTAAACTGGTAATACAAAGGACAACAGGGAGACCAATTTGCCTCTGCAACAAATGCATCCTTATGAGAATGAAAATATTCTCACTGTTTCGGTGGTAATTTAAATATTATTTTGAGGAGAAAAATGATTGTATATCTAAGATACTTATAGTAGTAACAATTTGGCCACAATAAGCCCTTAGAGTTAAGTTTGTTGTCAAAAAATACCAGCATTGATTTCTCCTTAGATATGATAGTATGAAAACTACCATCATAAACTCCAGGAAACATGAGACTAATGATTGCTTTGTAAACCTGTACCAGATACAACTATTAAATGTTCATGCTGGTGCTGCAATGACAGTATTTGTCCAATTTAACAATAAAGGAGGCTATTGCAGGTATACAGTCTGAAGACTGGTAGAAACTAAACCACCAATCAAAGAGTACACGTGGAGGGACCAATGGCTCCAGATGCATATGTAGCAGAGGATAATCTTATCTGGCATCAATAGGAGGAAAGGCCCTTGGTCCTGTGAAGGCTTGATGCCCCAGTGAAGAAAAATGCTAGGGTTGTGAGGTGGGAGTGGGTGGGTAGATGGCTGGGGGAGCACCCTCATAGAAGCAGGGGGAGGAAGGACAGGATAAGGGGTTTGCAGAGGGGAAACCAGGAAATGGGCATAACATTTGAAATGTAAATAAATATAATATCCAATAAAAAATAAAAAGAGAAGGCTGGATTAACAGAAGTCAAGACATTCTCAAGAGTCAGAAATTGAATAAAGAAGAAAATTTGTATTCACCATATTATATGATACATTTGTTGGAACTAGCTACATAGGCATACCCAAAAGCAAGATAGCTATTTACATAAAATAAAAATTAAAGTTAAAAATAAATATACATATAATAACTTATATGAGTTTCATGTTGTTAAACTTAAAAGAGAACTAAATATTACGTTTTAAACTCTATTTTTATAACTTTAATGTAGAAAATAACTGCAATTTTTAAAAGTTGAAAAACTTTTCTTAATTTTCTTTTAATCTTACTGAATATTGTTTAAATACATTGCTCTTTGAGATTGTGAAATGTATTTATAACATGAAGTAGAGAATTTCAATTGGACATCATGATTTTATTTGTTTTAATTTGATTTAATTTGTTTAATTTTACGTGATTTGATTAATCGGGTATCAAAACCAACTGATTCTATACTGGGAAGAACAAAGAAAATTATGGGATGAATAGAATAGATTTTGTTAGTGGACAAGGGGAAGGGAGAAATGGGAACAGAAGGGATCAGGTGTGGACGAGAGGGACAGAAGGAGAGTAAGGGGGCACTGAGGGTCTGGATGAAAACCTAGTGCAGTGGATACTCTTGGAACCAATGAGGGTGAGCCAAGCAAGGGCTCCTAGTAATGGAGGGTATGGAGCCTGAACTGTCCATCTTCTATAGCCAGCATAGGTTCCCAGATTTGAGACTAGGATACCAACTCAGCCACAAAACCTAGACTCACAACTGGTCCTGCCTGCAAGATGAGCTGGGACAATAGTGGCTCAGATTTTGTCAGAGTGACCAACCAATGACTGGTCTAACTTGAGGCCCAACTAACAAGGGGAAACCCATACTTGACACTGCCTGGATGACCAGAATCCTGAAGCTCTATAGTTCAGGGACCAACGGTAGAATCAAATATGACTGAAAAACAACAAACCAACAATACCCCAGCTCCAAACAGTCAATGAAATGATTTCTAATGATATTCTGCTATACTCATAGACTTGGCCACCTAGATGAATTATCATTAGGAAGCTTTTATAGTACGTGATGGGAACAGATGCAGAGATCCAGAACCCAACTGCAGAAGAATTTTAATCTAGCACCATGGCTGCTCTGACAAAGGATCAGATCCTTCTAGGTCTGTGTGATCCAGCTGGAATGCAGACAGGCCGCACACCTTTAATATCCCTCCGGGTAGAATACAGAGACATAACTAATCCCTGACAATGAAGGTAAAAAGTTAGTCGGTAGAAGGAAGTACCTATGTTTGAAAGTGACATCTAATTGAGGGGCAAAGTGACAAATCAAGGAAGATTTGACAGAGTAAGTCAGAAATTGGATACGGCCAACTCTCATGAGAATAGACAGGAAGAAGAGGTGACTTAAGAGCAGTGTGGGAAAGAGAGAGAGAGAGAGAGAGAGAGAGAGAGAGAGAGAGAGAGAGAGAGAGAGAGAGAG
>CACVCL010021079.1:0-68685 GCA_902729485.2 Mus minutoides
ATAGGTGTGTGATGTGAACATGCCATTCAAGGCTCAGGCACATTCTGTGGAGGCCTGAGCAGCACAGGTCTTACTCTATTGTTCTTAATTGCCATGAGAGAGGGCTTCTCTCTTGAAAGGAAGCTCACCCTTTGGGCTAGGCTGCCTGACCAGTGAGCTTTTGGAATCTGTCCCCCAGTGCTGGGTCTACAGTCATGTATAGCCATGACTGGCTTGTTATGCAAGTACTAAATATTTTAACTCAGCTCCTCCTGCTTGCAGATAAAATGGTCTTACCCACTGAGCCATCTCCATAACCATTCATAAATGTTTAAATCCGCATTCTCAGGTTGATAAATGGCCTAGGTTGTCATGTGACAGGAACCCCTTATTGTTAATACCCTCTTCCCTAGAGACAAACACTACGTCTCTGTTGCTTTTGTCTATCTACCAGGGGCTTACCCACATAGACACCAAAACCCAAAACGTTACTGAGTCCTAAGGAAGAGAAGCCAGTGACCCTGTCTTCTTTTCCCTCGAGGGTGTGTCCTCGGATGAGTCATGAAACCCTCTGGGCTTCCGTTCCTTTATCTATAGTCAAGGCATTTGGACTCAATATTTTCCAGTCTTTGAATACTTTGATTTTTATCTTCTTTTTTTCATCCAGGCAGTTTAGGAAGGGAAACAGGAGAAGTTTTATTTACTTTAAACTAGAGAATTTTCAAAGAGAGAAGAGTCTCAAAGGCTATCCAACCCATCTACCCCAGGGCAGTTCTGTCCCCAGACTGTCCCTTCTAATTTTAGCCATCTCTGAGGGAGTCTCTTTTAACTTTTATCCAGAGCCCACATAGTTCTTCCCGGGAATTCAAGAGCTCTGTGACGAGCACTGTGAACTTCCCTGTCCCTCGGATTCTTCTGCCAAGTCACCTCTCCAGCATCTCGGTTGGAAATCAGAAGTGATACAAGAATATGCCAACAAGATCCACATGCCAGGTCAGTCACCGAGCCCAGCCATTGTCCCCATCCACGCCTCTGCACACTGACACTGCCCTAGCTCCAAGCCTCGCCGTTCCCCTTCTTAGGCTGTCTAAGCTGCCTGCAGCCTCCCACCACACTGCACAATGGTTGTGTGTTAGTACCCTACGGGCACTTTCATCTCAAACTTACAAATAGGACTATGAGCAGAACGGCCACACTCACCGCTCTCAGAGCCTAGTGAGTGTGGTTAGTCTAGAACTCCAGCAGAGTGTGCCAAGGAAGCCAAAAGCATCATGTGGACTACTGCTAGCAGCAGGCAAGGGCTTCAGAACTGGACAGTTATGGTCAAAGCCCAGGTCCCTTGTCACTCTCTGTTTAAGTCTGGGCAACCCCTGTCTATTTAGTTTTCTCATTTTTGAAAAGAATTTTAGTGCCTATTTCCTAGGTGGTGATAAAGATAAAAATCCCTTGACACACATAGAACAGAACCTAGTACACCATAATAGCACAGTTAATTGTTGCTACACAAAACAACATCTTCAGAAGAGCTCAGATAGAGGCCCACCTCTTCTTAAGTCCTTGAATGGCTGGCCAGGGATATGTATCCGGCTCAGCCTTTATCTGGCTGCAGGTCCTATCAGCTCAACTCCGAGGCTTCTCTACCCCCTTGTCTACTTGCTCCTCTAGGACTCTGTTCTGGCTGTGCCTCTGTCTGGCAAGTGCTTTTTCAGCAAAGCTGCATCATCCTTTAAAATTCAATTCAGTGTGCTCACTAGCAAGGCTTCCCCGATCTTCCACCCTAGCCGCTTATAACCACAGCAAGCTTCAAGCCTCCACTTACCGACCCCTGTTCTAGATTATTGACAGGTCTGTTTCCCACCCTTGAGCTCCTTGAGAAAGGTGCTGAGTTCTCACCCACCTTGGAACGAGAGTGCCTGGCACATCTAACCACCATAGAGGGGAGTGCACACCTCAGGACTCATCCCGCACCACCGGTGTCCAACAGCCTGCAGCGCCGGGGGATATCAATGTGATCACTCTGCACTCCAGAGTGGTTGATGAATGTCCCCAAATTTTACTCGGTGAACACCATGTAAATGAGCTGTCATGTTCCTTCGCTTACAAAATTACTTGCCAATTACACTTAGATGACCCAGCATAATTACCATATAAACTGTACCCTGGCTGGGGTAACCTGAATCATCAATTTAACTTTACCCTCTCATCATATGGTACTTAGCACACAATTAAATAAACGGCCAGTCACTGTACATTTTCCCAACAGAATGAAGTGGCTACCTTTGTCATTTGATTCCTCGGTCACAACAATCTGTAACACACTTTCAACTATCGGGAGCTTAAGGAGAGAACTTTGTGCATTTAAGAAATCATTTCCAAGTGTTTTTAAAAAAATTAAAACCACATGTTTGAAAAGTCTTTGTTTTCCTTGAAAACAAACAGACAAAAAAAATAAAACAAAAAAAGACAAAACCCTTCGTTCCTCCTAAAGAGATGTTGCTCCCAAGATCTCAGTCCATAAAAAATGGCTCCAAGCCTTTGAAAGTGAGTCTAGCTCCTCAAACAATCTATAATTTATTTCAAAGACTGTGTGTGTGTGTGTGTGTGTGTGTGTGTGTGTGTGTGTGTGTGAAAGTAGGTGCAGCTCGGTGAGGTTGATGCTCTTCCCTGATAGACTGGCTAATAACTTACGCGAGATGGAGATAGATGGGTGAGACCTGGGTGCTGACGGTGACTCTGAGTGACGGGACTTTCATCCCTTTCCCAGGATGCTGCCTCCACACCCGACACAGGTAAGCACATTGACTCCTCAGCTCCTCAGCATGGAGACATCAGGCCAAACGCGTGCTCAAACAGAGGTTCTGTCTGAAGGGACTATTTGACTTCCAGAACATACTGTTTGGAGGCCCTGATTGAAAAGGAGGTCAATGCTAGCCCAAATAGCTCTCTACTCCTGAGGTGGAATAATTGATGCGCAGCAGCCCTTAAGGATGTGGAGTCACCAGGGTGATGGATGGATGTATATACGTATATTATTCACACGTACATCTGCTAATACACAGGTCCCAGTGCAAACACCAGGACTTAAGAATATTATGTGGATTTAGGACAATCCCTGAAGGACTCCGGTTCCATTAAAATTTTGTTTTGGCAGCCTGGGGCAGATCTATTCCAACTCCCACACGCTTTATGCCTTTGAAAGGGGGAACCAAACCACTTTAAAAATAAATTTAATAAATTTTGTAATGTCAAGTCATTAACATCCTGTCTAGTCATACAGTGTTCATATTTTTAAGTAGTAATATTAAAGCTGTGGGATTTTTTAACCCTTCTAATAACTGAATTATCATTTTTATTTCCGTTGTGGTTTTTTTTAATTGCTTTATCTTGCCAAAGGAGATGAATCACACCCCTACAAACAAAAGGAAACCTTCCAGTTGCCCCTTCTTGCCACAGATTCACTAGCCAACACACAGAATTTCAACTTCTTTAAGAATATGTAAGCCATTCCTACCATACACTCTTAAGTCTTCGAGGAAGATGTGCAAAGGTCGCCCAAATGGAAGCGTCTTCCTCGCCTGCCACTGCTAATCTCACCTTCACAACAGTCATACCATAGGTAAAATTTCCCCTGGTTAATATAAAAATCTGAAATGTTTACTATATATACCAGATAAATTGATTCAAGTTTCCAAAATTCCATGTGATAAGATGTGAGTCCCTTGAGTCGGATAGTGGTGGCACACGCCTTTAATCCCAGCACTCGGGAGGCAGAGGCAGGCGGATTTCTGAGTTCGAGTCCAGCCTGGTCTGCAAAGTGAGTTCCCGGACAGCCAGGGCTACACAGAGAAACCCTGTCTTTAAAAACCAAAAAAAAAAAAAGAAAGAAAAAAGAAAAGAAAGAAAGATGGGAGTCCCTTGTCCAATGCCCTCAGTCCTGTGCATGATCCACAGAAATCAAGGCCTGTCTGCAAACTTTTCCTCAGTGCTCAGTATACCATAGCTCTGGATATGCCTTGCTGGATAAGCACACCACTTCTCTGGTAATCTAGTTAAAAGCAGCCATAACTGTCTGAGAAAAAAGTAAGTAAGAAGTTAGTAAAGGGCACTAATGATAATCAAAATAGTGAGAATTGTTGAATATTATGGTCTAAGCGCTTCTTAAACCAAGCAGGAAGGAAGTAGAGTTCTTCCTGACTGGAAAAAAGTAACCCACGTGAGTCTCCTAGACACCCAGAATGGACCATACAGCACTGCAATGTGGCTATGACTGTCACGTGTCCAAAATAAGCCTTCCTCTCGGCCTATGCCCCCCTCCTTGACACAAGCAAAGACTAAATGCCCGAATGCTGTAGTTCCTGACAGACCCCGCCCCCATCCCCACCCACCACAGCAAAGGGCTCGGGCTGGGCACCGAGTATTTCAGATTCTCCAAAAAGGAGAAATGGTACCATATCCTGCTAAACACTCAGCTACACTTTAAACTGATGGGAGCCAAGGGACGAGCAAATGGACGAGCTCCTGGAAGGCTGTGGCCTTGCTCCTGAGGCTGAAAGGGGTGCTAGGCAACTGGGCCCAACACACTCTGGCTTTGAAGTTTGGCTGATTAAGCCTGGTTCTCTGAGGAGCACAGCCCTGTGGCAGCTCCTGGTCTTGTGAAGAAGCTCAACTTGCTTAGGCCATGGCTGCCCGTCATCTCAGCAGAGAAGAGGAGGCAGGAGAGGTGAGCGGCAGGTGAAAAACAAACTCTTGTGATCTCTTAACTTCAAGCAATGAAAAATGGAGCAGAGGTAGACACAGGAGGGCCAGCAAAAGACAAACAGTCAGAAGTGTTTGGTAAAAACCCGTGAGCATCGTAACCCTGGGTTTTCTTGGGGTAGAAATAAAAGCGATTGGATCAGAAATGAAGCGCAGAGATCTAGGTGGTAATGGGAGACGTGTGCGTCTGCATTTGCTGATCATTCTTCTAACCAGATGTGTTGGTTGCTAGTTAAATCCAATTGTGTTTATGAAGACTGGGGCGAGGGCACAATAAGGATGGGGCCTCAAGAACAAGTGGATTCTGGTGCTCCTCTGCCACCTTGTGGCAGCCAAGTCAAATTGCAGGCACTAATACTAGGATGAACAAAGAGGGTCAGAAGGATGCGCTTTTAAGGTCCACCTGTAAACAGGGACTCAGATACCCCACGCATGAACACGGACGGATCTGCCTCGGTTCTTATTACCTACAGTGAAAGCTGGTCCTAGAGGATGATAGAGGTTTTTTATTACATGGGGTCCCTGAGCTGCTGCTGCCGGCTGCCTGGAAAAGGACAAGAAGGTTCTCTGCCGGTATTAGACTGAATATTCGTGGAGCACAGTTTTAAAAAAGAGAAAGCAGAAATAAGAAGCCAAAGTGTCCATCGTGACAAGATTTAATTAAATAAGCCTGGGCATGTCCACGTGATCAAACACTGAGGAGCTGTGAAAATGTATCGGAGTTCTTTTGTATACAGATGGAAACAGGTCTGCGGAAGCACGTTACTGAGCCGCATATCCAACACAGACTTCCAAATGTGCTTGTCTCACATAAAAGGGCTCCAGAGAACACAGAGCAGACTGCCCGGGCTGGTTAGTCTGCAGGGTGGAGGTCTGTGCTTTTCATTTTATGCTGTTTCACATTCTTTGTTTTTCCCACTGAGCGTAGCATGTAAACACTGAGTGAAAGGCAGGGGCTGAATCGCCCTTCCTCCGTCCACACTACACACTGCTACCTCTGTGAAGTGATGACGTCACAGTAGCTTGGTTCATACACACACACACACACACACACACACACACACACGCCTGGCAGTGCCTAGAGGCCCGGCTCATTCGGAGAAGCGCTCCTCAGTCTCCACACCTCCGGGCATCTGAGTCTTACCCACACTCTGTTGGGTGTTGTGTAGGGAGCCATAGACCAGAACGGGGCAGACAAACAGACGTTGTCTGACATTTCTGACTGAACATGAATGAGCCTCAAAAGCAGATCTTGGTGTGAACCCCTGATTCGCCCCTTTAATCTGCTCCTGTCCCCCCATCCCCACCGCCTCTCGCCCAGTGTTCTACTGCTCAGATGTTCTTAATCTCCGATTCGCCTACAAACTCTCTGATCTTAAACTCAACCCTCTATATCTAAGGTTTTAGTTTTGATTTTCATACCTGGTTTTCCAGCATGGCCTCCCAAGCCTGCCTAAGTACAGGCACAAATTGTTGAGATGTCCCTGTTCTTTTGGAAGAGACTTCTTGATGGTTTCCTTTCAAGGTATTTCCCATTCACAGCACAGACAAGGGATTGCTTCCTTTAGTATTTAAGAAATTCATGTAAATCCAGAAGTAAAATAGTAATGACCCAACAGAAGGCCAGGCACAGATAAGGAGCAGACAGACCCAAGGAAAGAAACGCAAACGATGCCCCCAAACATGGAGAAGGTGACAACCCCACCCAAAATGCTGGAAGCACAGTGGGCATGCCTGCTAACCACCTCACGGACAAGGCTAAGCAGTACAGCAGTGTGCCGGCAAGCTTCAACAGCAGATGGTTGTGGGCATGCTCAGAACACACACCGCACCATCTCCACCAAAGACGGTCTAGTAATAGATGAAAGGTTTGAATGTGTATAACTTGTTTAGCCAGAAAGTCTGAATGTAAGGACATACTCATACTAAACAAGATGATTAAGGTCTGAGCGTGTGCACAGAAGTATCGTTGGAGATGGAAGACTACACATAACCTAAAGGTCTGGCATAAAGGATTGCTTACAGGAACTCACAGCATACCCAGAACGGAAATACTGTGAAGCCGTGCAAAGGCGATAAGGTTGTGTTATAATCACTGCTTTTGGTCCGTTGCTAGTTTAAACTGGGCACAAAGCACAGCACACGTGTGTAGCTGTTTTTAAATACTTGGGATAACCCTGCCACGATAACAAGAAAGAGCAGAGAGTTGGTGTCTGAGAGGACAGGAGCGAGGCCTCTCCTCCGACCTTTATACTGCCACCCACTTCGAGTGGTTTCTGCCATGTCCGCACACAGCCAGGCCCAAATCCACATTTTTGAAGAATGATAACTGTTCGTCTGTGCTAGAACATCAAACACTCTACTCAAGCCCGTCCTCCGCTGTGACCACTCAGCTTAACCATGCTAGCCTGGCCTTGCCCTCGTGGGATCTGGGACCGACTCCTGTCACTCTTCTGTTTGACACAAAGCCAAAAGATTCAGTACCCCAGAGAAACATTTGGCGATTTAAATCGTCACTCAGTGTCCCTACTGTCCAGTAGCACCCTTCAAGGCCTCAAGTGGAGGCTCAGCTTCACCTGACAGTCCCCCTCCCACACTTTTCCTCGATTACCCTCACCGTGATATCCCTGCCCCAGCTCTCTCCTCGAATTTGATCCAACAGAGTAATCTATGCCCTTCGAGGCCTGCATTTAATTATCTCTAGACAAACAATAAACCTTTTCTCTGAACTCCTTCATTTATCCTATAAAATTTTACTGGTCAGGACTGTATCATATAACCGATGGTCGTCTCTGTTCAATAGAAAGCCCCAAGAGAAGGCAGTTTCAACCAGTGCACTCTATACGGGAGTTCTCAACCTGTGGGTCGAGACCCCTTAGGAGATTTGGGAGGGTCAAAACACAGAGGTTCACATTACAGTTCATAACAGTACCAAAGTTACAATTATGAAATAGCGATGAAAATTCTTTCCTAGTCAGGGTCACCATAGCATGAACCGCATTAAAGCATTGGGAAGGGTGAGAGTCAGTTGAGAACCATTGCCCTAGCAACTCAGCCTGGTTGCACAGGCGCTCCATATATAGGAACTGAAATCTTCAACCCATAGCCGTCATTTTGTTACACAGCTCTCACATACCAAATTGAATTTTAAAATGTTGCTTCTTAAGACAAGCATGGTGGTGCCTGCTATTCTGGTACTCTGAGCTGGTGGCCAGCCTGATCTACCTAGTGAGTTCCCTGACAACCTGGGCTACACAGTCAGAGAGCTCTTATAACACACTTAAAACTCCCGGACCACATGAAATTGGTCGATCCTTGTGCCATAGAGCAAGGGATGATACCCAAATTTCCTTTCCATGTTTAAGACTGGCCCTGCCCTGGGGTTAGCCATTCCTCTTGCCCAACTCTCTGGTCTGGCTGGACTACAGTAGTCCACCCTGGATAGTCTGACTGGCTATAGATCAGTAAATATCCGGTTTGTTTTCCTGGCACCAATGCCTATGGAGTGGTCCTATTTGGTGAATTAGGCATGTCTTGCAAGGACTCTGGAGATGAGAGCTCTCCTTCCAGAATCACACAGACAGACTGTGGATCTAGCCAGGGTGGCTTCCTCTGCTGCCTTACTCCTGAACATTTCCTTAAAGGAACAAAATCTAAACCCTTGCAATGGCTATTTCCTTAGTACACAGTCTATCCCAGAGCTATGTCCTCTGGCATGTGCTGGTTATTCACAATGTTTGCATGTATTGTGTTTCTACTCGGATATACATGATTTGCAAGACTGTGGAGGAAACATTAAACGTTTTTCAGGAACTCAAGGCATCAGGCGTGGCCCATGCCCATGTTGACTGCTACTGAACAACACAGAAAGAACCTCGGTAGATGCAATGTCAATTTAGCTAACAAGAAACATGCTGAAGGAGAGAGATCAGGCCTATGCCCCGGTGGAGAGCATGCTGGCTGGTCTTACCCCTATGAAGTTAGAGACGGAGCAAACTGGATAGTACAGAAACCAAATCAGCAGCTGCTTAGGGGTGCAGTGCAGTCTGGGAAGGGCTGAAGGAAGGAATCTCAGTGTCATGAGGTTTGGCGTGATGAATGCGCTCACTATCATGATGTTGGTGGAGTGTATATATCTTTCAGATTGTCAAAGTTTGTGAACATTCATACTCTAAGATACGCAATCTCGCAGGCCAAACACTCCAGTGGAGCTGTTTTTGAAGAGGAAACAGACAACAGTGAAGGAAAGAGAGAAAGGGGAGTCTCTCCCATAGTACATTCGTACAATGCTACTTCTAAAATTGCTTTCAGAAGAGAACGACCAGCACTCGCCATCCACCACCTCCAAATGACATTTCCTGAAAGTGCCAGTTTCCAGAAAGATGGGAATTGTATTTTTGAAGGAGCAGCCAGGTTGCAAGCAGATGATTAATTATCATGGAAAATCGCTGATGTACCATAACAATTTCACACTGCTTCCTACAGCTAAAATAAAATTCCTGCGTCTCTCTCAGAGAGGCATTGTAAAGCTTTAATTGATTAGTGTTGGTGAAAAACCCTTGGCTGCCATCATGGAAAATAATTGAATTAAGTATGAAGATATAAACGTACAACTGTTGTTTTTGGTATTTGTTTTTCTTTACGAGTAAATACCAGGAGAGACCAGCAATTCCAATGTATTATATCGCTCTCAGGTCCCACATTCCTAAAGACTGAAGACTGAATCTTAGGATCTAGGAAAAAAAAATGATTTAGCAAGTGTATCCGACAACCTCTACTACTGCGTGACACTGTAAAAATCCTTCGCTCCCACATCATGGAACAATAATGATTTGTATAGAACAAGCTAAGATATGAATCTCTAGGCTCACTTGGATAGTTTTCATAGAAAGGTAGACTTTGCCTCCTTTTAAGACTAAAAGAATATTAGTTCAGCACAATGATAATACAATAAAATAAAGATGACAATCAGGGAGAGAGGGTAAGGTGGACAGAGAGAAGCTGGGTCTTGTCCTATGGTAACTGGCCTGGTGATTTCTGTAGCATTCCACAGCAAACCATGCACAGAAGGCCACTGCTATTCATCAGAAGTTCAATGTGAGACTGACTTAACAGTCGGTGAAACGGCCTGCAAACCATAGTTTCTCACCATTTGAAAAGCAGAGAGAAGCTAACTGTACCTATATCATCTCTATGATAACCAGAATAGTCAGAGAGAGAAAAAATGCTCCCCCCCCCCCAAGATCTTAATCCTTTGACAGAAACAGAGAGCGAGATCAGGAAGGACTCTTTGGTGACCCACAGCAGTGGGCAGTGACTCCATGTTTGCGATGAGAATGCCGTCTTGAGGCAGGGATGGGTGCATGCCTGTACTTCTTAATAGCCACCAATAAAAAGTTCTGCAATTGCTAAGGCTACATAGAGTAAGCTCATAGACACTGTAGCAATTTAAACTGAATGACAATATAAGACTTTACCTCTGACATTGTATTAGCAACATTTTAAGTTAACATCAGATACATAAAGTTAGTTGCAACTACATAACAATACAAAATGTCCCTTCATAAAAGAAACTTCTAGCTTTGGGCTAGCATGAGGTGAGGCTGGCACAGGGATGTCAAGCCAGGTTTCTGTAAGAGAGCTGAGACGGGGCTATGCAATGGTGACACAGGGACATGCTACGCAGAGAGGAAAGGCCCTTGCCAGGCCATCCAGCCACACCTCCTGGCTTTCGGTGAGCACCCCACAGCTAGGGCACCTTATGCCCTTGTGCCCTCTGGAACCTCAAAAGCTGGACGTGTGGTTTTTCATAAAATATTAAATCAAGAAAATTAAGACAGCACACTCGATGTGAAATAAAGTTCATATAGTCCTGTTTAAACACAGATTAGAATTTCTGTCAGAACAGTGCCAGGGCAACGTTGACATTCTAATTAATATAATTTACATCATAAAGCACTGAATATCTTTATCTTGCTATTATGAAATGCCCTCCAAAAAAAAAAAAAAAAAGAAAGAAAGAAAGAAAACCTGAAAAGTGTGTTCTACAGGGAATTGAGTGTTCAGGGCAGTCTTTCCAAACCCAGTACAAGAGAGGCATTTAGAGCCACTGGCGTTTCTACAGACCGGACTGTCAACCCAGGCCATGTTCATCTGGAAGCCTACCTGCACGCAGTAACTGGTTCCTGGGACTGTTTAACTTGCAGGAACATAAAACATGTTCAAAACACAAGACTAAATAAACTAAAGTTCTCTCTTTTTGTGTGTCTGTCTTTTGTTCTTCTGCAGTCTTTCCCGTGAAACCCCATGCCTGGGACTCTCCTTGGTGCTTATTCCAAATTCTAAGCATGTAAGAGGGGCAGAAATCAACCCCACACGTGGGCACCCAAGGATTCCTGTTCGTTGCCTTTGTCAAGTTTATGCTATCAGTGAAAGGAATAAATATGAGATCCTCAAAGCCTGAGTTTTCATTTCCTACGACAGCGGGCTTTTTTGTCACGCTTTATCACACTCTGGTACGGGGGTCCCACCCCTTCATAATTGATATCGGCCATTTGAGGCATACACTACAAACCTCCCGAGTTTCATCAAATGTATCCTGGTCTATAATTCCTGCTTTAAACAGACTCAAAGCATAGTCACCCAAGTGTTATCCACAATGACTCCCTGGTTTTCCCTAAGCAGAGGGCCCGGCATAATGACAGTTGTATTAATTATCTGCTGAAAAATCCACGTAGCAGCAGAAATGATGGAGATCATCATTCTAAATATTTTATTAAAATAGCCAAGTGTAGAACAGATTAAATAGACCTTCTTGATAATGAGGGGTTCATTAATTTTACAAGAACTCTAGAAAGCTTCAGAATGGTCATCAAAATTTTCTCTTTTATTCTTTTTTTTTTTCTCCAAGAAGAGGGAAATCTTCAATCATCACTTTAGAGAACACGGGTCTAATAAGATTTTCTAAGGTGTTTTAAAATAGCGTCCCTTCTGGAGAAAGCTTTGAAGCATCTGTTTGAAGTACGGAGGCCTTGGGGGTCATATTACTACTTGAAATGCCTGAAAATGGTCAGCTCGAGGCTTTAACACCATTAGAGCTAGGGTTCATTAGCGTATAATGACGTTTGATAGCTAGAATTGATATTGGACCTAAACAAATCGCGACATTGAAACCCTTGACAGAAAGAGAAGCCACAACACGATCTTGCCTACCAAGTGTGTCTCCAGGTACAGCCGGAGGCTGTCCGTCTCTGCTTTAGGCGGAGTCCAGTTCTCCGTGGTCTCCATGGCTTCGTTTAGCCACTGAATGAATTCGTCCAGCTTGTTCACAAACCCCTGTGAGAGAAGGGAAAGAAGAACGGGCACAAAGGGAACGTTAGTTGATTATTTTTAAAGATAATCTTAAAAAATCCCAAACTTTGCCTCAAACTATGGCAACTCCTCCTACTGTTTTGTTTTGTTTTGTTTTGTTTGTTTGTTTGAGGAGGGGGCGTTATTGTTGTTGTTTGGTTGGTTGGTTTGGTTTGATTTGGTTTTTTGGTGATGCTCCTGGCCCGAAATCCTTCCAAACAGGAAATCAACTTCTCTCCTGGATTTTACCTAGAAGCAGCTTCCTAGAGAACGATTAGACCATGGGGTGCACTGTGTAAGTTACCTCAAAACATCTTTAGGGCAGGACAAACTTCTGCTTGCCCACACCCAAACCACAGCCTGGCTTGGTGGGCGGGGGAGGATGGCATTGAGTACAGATGACCTGGCCCATTCAGAGTGTACGGAGCCGAGTTACTAGAGCTGAATGAGGAAGACACCCGGATGTGTCCCATCATCAGCTCAAGTTTCTGTGGCTAAGCCTGTGGGTACTCAGGAAGAGAGAAGGGCAGAAAAGAGACACCACTGAACAAATGCAGACAGACACCTGACTGGCTGAGTATGTCTGGACGGGAAGAAATATTCTTGCCCGGGAAGCACAAATCACAATAATCTTGCGATTTTTCAAATAGTGGTTATAAAATTTTATTGACCATTTAAAAGAACACATCTGTGGAGACAGAAAATATTTTTGAAAAAGTGAAAATCCAGCTATAAACTGAACCTGGCGTCTGCTTTCCATGTGTAGGTCAACAGCGCCACCTGGAGGTCATGCGGAGCAAGGGCAGACCTCCATGTTCATTCGGCTTGGTATGCTGTTTCCCTATTACAGGAAATCCATCCTCTTTGTTTTTCTTTCTTTCCTTTTCTTTCCTTTCCTTTTTACTTTCCTTTTCCTTTTCCTTTTCTTCCTTCTTTCTCTTTTTACCTTTGATTTATTTTGATCAATATTTTAATGCCTTAATGAGGACATCCTAAGACAAAAATAAGACCAATATGTAGACTTTCACTTTCTTTGTCATGCTTCTCAGAAGTTGAATTTTATTATTTAGTACATCCTAGATTTTTTTTAATTCATAACCCGAAATGTGAGCAGCTTTCCCCTGGTTGATTATAAGAAAAAGAGAAATGGGGTAGGATGTTAGAAAAGAGAAAAGCAGACGGATAAAGCCCAGAGACATGCTCCTGTTCCAAATGGAGGGATCAGATACAGAGGCCCACAGTCTCTACTAGGGCGCACCACTCCCGTCCTGAGTGGATCGAAACCTGGCACCCGTGGAGCGGTGAGTCCGCATTTTCCCAGGCTTTCCTAGAGGGTTGTCAATACAGCACAAGTCCCCACCTGTCATATTTAAGACAGATGTCCTCGGGTGTTCCCGTCACTTCGGCAAGCACGGCAGAGCCCTGTGGAACTCAAGTCATCAGACAGTACCCTCATAGTGGAATTTTTGTGGAAGAGTTAAGAGACCCTTCGGTGAGCATAGAAACATATAGAAGTGTTATCTGTCACCTACAGGAGAGTGTAGATGCCTGGCAACTAAGATGAAAATTGTAATGTTAGTATACATGTCATCTACCCCTTACTGTTAAGTCTGACTTGAGTTGTTGTATATAAATTGGTGTGTGGATTAAAATTAAGTCAAGAAGCAAACTATTTGGAAACAAGTTGAAACTGAAGGGCAAATAGTTAAGTATGCTATTTTAAATACAATCAATACTAGATGATTAATTATCCCCCCTTCTCTCTTTAAAAACAACCAGGAAAGCGTATGAGAGTGTCCAGGGTTGTAGATGTCATTAGTCAAAGAGTTTTAAGCCAAGCATGTCAGATTTACTAGCAGAACCACGAGTGCAGGGCTAGTTGAGATTTCTGAGATGCAATTAGCCAACCCAGAGCCCTGGGAAACCTTCCCTGAATGCATGTCTGTTCAGCTCAGCCAGTCAACAAAACAGGGCAGACCTCAAAGACAACAAGGACCTTTCTCTGCAAATGTCTTCTGAACTGCAGCCCTCCCTCACCGTTTTTATTTGCTGGGTGATCTCCTGACCCTTCTTCTACCGATGCCAAGTTTCATCCATTGAAACAGAAACAAGAGAAATCTCACTGTTCCTGTTTGTAACAAAAACCAGGTCGTACTTTCTCTTAGGGAAACCTTGGCTCTCTCCACCCCAGTGGGGGCACTGTTGCTGTGTGTGGCTTTAAGAATGTGGAAGCAGCCGGGCGTGGTGGCGCACACCTTTAATCCCAGCACTTGGGAGGCAGAGGCAGGGGGATATCTGAGTTCAAGGCCAGCCTGGTCTACAAAGTGAGTTCCAGGACAGCCAGGGCTATACAGAGAAACCCTGTCTCGAAAAACCAAAAAAAAAAAAAAAAAAAAAAAAAAAAAGAATGTGGATGCAAACTGTTGAGTGGAAATCCAGTTACCCTGGAGTTCAGTCGGTTCTTGGTGTATTTATCTCCTGGCTTTGTCCAGTGTTCCAGCACCTCCGTGTACTACCAAGGGCGCTTCCTGTGAGTCACAGGACACGTCCTCTCTCAGAAAGACCACGAGAGTGCTGCACACAGATGCATTCACACTGAGACCCACACACAGCTGACGCTCGCTGTCAGAGGACCCACTGACATCTTTGTGGGGTGAATAAAGGAAAACGGGCCAGTGTGGATGACAACATACAGAAATGGGGTCAATCTAGAAAATATAACTATTTAGTAGGATCCTACTGTGTATGAAGCATTCTGGTAGACATGAGTGGGCCAGAAAGATAAATATCGTTATTTTAAAAGCCAGCAGAAAAGCATGTCTAAACTCTGATGGATTCAAATGATTGTGTAAGAAAAACAATTCCTAAGAAAGAGTGAGGAACGTATTCTGTTATTCACAGTACTCTGATCCGTACCCTAATTTGTGCCTTCCTATGGTGAGTACGGAGGTACATGAGTGTGTTCTGGATCACTATAGAAGTCAGGTTTCCTTCTGCCTGGTGCTGCCCTGCAGTGTGAAGAATGCACCTCCCCCAACCCCACCGCACAAAGGGTGAGGTGGGAGCCTGGCTCCTCCTGGGCTCCTCTCCCTTCGCACAGATCTCTTTCTACCCGCTTTTTAAGAGGAGTTCTACAGGAAAGATTACTACAGAGTTCCCTCCTAATGTATGGAAGGAAGATTTAAAGAAAGTTAAATGCTCGAACAAGACCATTCAGCCTGTGCCTTAAGAGACTAAATGACTCCATTTACTTACAGAGGAAGTGGTCATCAGGCAGTGTTAGCCACGTCCTGAATGGCCAGTTTCCCTGTGGTGTCTGGCATCTGGATGTGAACCACGTGTATCTGTGTGTCTTCACCTCAAAAGGATTCTGTCTCCTGTTAGAGACCCCAGATGTGAATTCTAGGCCAGACTAGATCAAATCAGCTACCTCTGAACAGGGCCATGCAGAAGAACCCCAGAACTGTGAACAACTTTATGGAGAAAAAAAATAGCCAACTTCTATTGGTACTTTAAGTCGTTAAAACCTAATTGCTACTTTCTCAGTATTCCACAGTTAAGGGCCCAGTGAATTCATCCAGATAATTCTAGCTGAAGTGATAAGCACCCTCACTACAGCTAGGATCTGCTGTGTAAAACAAAACACTGAGGACCTGTAAGGACCACAGGATCTGCTGTGTAAAACAAAACACTGAGGACCTGTAAGGACCACAGGATCTGCTGTGTAAAACAAAACACTGAGGACCTGTAAGGACCACAGGATCTGCTGTGTAAAATAAAACACTGAGGACCTGTAAGGACCACAGGATCTGCTGTGTAAAATAAAACACTGAGGACCTGTAAGGACCACAGGATCTGCTGTGTAAAATAAAACACTGAGGACCTGTAAGGACCACAGGATCTGCTGTGTAAATAAAACACTGAGGACCTGTAAGGACCACAGGAGGTGGGGACTGATGTCACTCTCGGTATACAGATGAGAAGAGCAAGTGCCCTGTCCGTGCCCTGGACCTGGAAGGTGATGGACTCAGTACCCAAGCCTGGAGCTGGAAGGTGATGAACTGAGTACCCAAACCAGGAGCTGGAAGGTGATGGACTCAGTACCCAAACCCGGAGCTGGAAGGTGATGGACTCAGTAGCCAAACCTGGAGCTGGAAGGTGATGGACTCAGTACCCAAACCTGGAGCTGGAAGGTGATGAACTGATTACCCAAACCTAGAGCTGGAAGGTGATGGACTCAGTACCCAAACCTAGAGCTGGAAGGTGATGGACTCAGTACCCAAGCCTGGAGCTGGAAGGTGATGGACTCAGTACCCAAGCCTGGACCTGGAAGGTGATGGACTCAGTACCCAAGCCTGGAGCTGGAAGGTGATGGACTCAGTACCCAAGCCTGGAGCTGGAAGATGATGGACTCAGGGGTCTCACTGACCCACATGACGTCACGGAAGACCCTCTGACTTTACTGGTGGGCTTTCTTCCCAGAAATTGAAAGTTCAAAATAAAAAAAGATTATGTAAGGATAACAGAAGATGGTATATTAAAAGAGAGAGAGAGAAACATTCACCGTGAGCCAGAGTATACATTAGGGAACAATGCTAGAGCCACTCAGAACTGAATTTGGTTCCAGCAGTTACTACAGGAATTACTTCCTGCCTTTGAAATCATTTCCTTCACCTGTAAAATTCATGCGATAATATTCATTTTGGGGATTCCATGATAATTACCAGAGAAAGTACATTAAAGGCTACTCATCCCTAAATGAGACCTCTTTCTCAATGCCCACTGCCACCAACAATGTTCAGAGAACATCAAAGAAGAGGAGGTGGAAAGACTGAAAGAGCAGGATGATGGGGAGAAGCACCGTGAGACACTCAGTTCTGGATTAACTGAGGCGCTCTCCTCTGGATTAACGTGGCATCCTCAAGACCTCTCAGTAGCTATGAAGGCAGAAAGGCCCCCCTGGAACATAATGGCCAGCCAACTAAGATGAGGGGTAAGCTCCAAGCTGCACGAAAGACTGTCCCAAAAACTAAGGTGGGGAGGACTCAGTGAAGACACATGATCTGACTCTGGTCTTTACATGTACCTGGGCATGAATTTACCCATTCCTGTTGCAAACACATATAGACCACACACAGAGACACACACACAGACACACAGAGACACATAGAGACACACAGACACACACGGATACACACACACACACACGATGGCCCAGTAAGCGCACAGCACTGTGTGAAGATGATGAGCGCTGCTGAGAAGATGGGTGAGAAAAGTTCCCACACAGCCACAGCCTGAAGGCTGCAGCCACTGCTCTGGACACGCAGACAGCCAAGGCTCTGCTTCCAGCATCAGTGAGCCATTGAAGAGAAAGCAGCCCAGCCGGGGAAACCTGCAGGTTAGCAAGGACGCCACCAATAAAGGTTTCTATTAGTAGCCAAGCACTTAAGAATAAAATTTGACAACTTAAAACAATACACGCTCTTGGGAACACGCCTTTGGCAGTGGGGCCACCAACAAGCAACACTTAAGGGACACCACAAACTTCCCACAGTACAGCTTTATTTAGGCACTGAGAACCAGTAAATTAGACCTCCATTTAGAAGTAAAATTATGCACGGAGACTGGCTGTGAGCATCCTGCAGGATGGAGATTCATGCATTTCTAAACATAATTCTTATATAGAATCTCGATCTGAAACGTCTAATTTAGGCGTTTATACAATCACACTCAAATGTGGCTTATCTCTTCCTGACCACGAATCCACCTGTGTGTGGCAGTGCCACCAGATCGAGAGGCTCTGTGGGAAGTCCTGGGAATTACAAACATTCGTCTCTCTGCTTCACTCAATTGTCCCCTTCCTGTTCACAAAGCCCAGACCAGGAGAGAAGAAGGCTGAGACCAAGAGAGGCGTGCCAATGGTGATAATGCCTCATAAAACATTTAGTTTCTCTTCTAGAGGTTCAATGGGTAGCTTTGGAATATAAAAGCATACTGGTGCAATTGTCCCAGAAGAAAGGGGCAAAAACAGAGGGGAGAAAACGTCAAGAAACAGCTTTATCTAAACTCAACAGATAGAGACTGTCCATTCTGAGCTCAGGGCTATACAAGAGGGAAACTGAGTTGAAATCTGTGGGCCTGGGGATCCCAGTAATAGTGATCGCAACTAGGACGAGAGAAGCCCAGAAGAAGATCTGTCTTACAGTGGGGAAGGATTCCTGTAAAGAATGAGAGACTTTGAATTCAGTCTCTCCCTATTTGTGTAGACAAAGAAATTATCAAAGACTCTAAGAGCAAAAGAAAACTGCAAGACAAATCGTGAAAACCGAATTTTAAAAGCTTAAAAATACTTCAGAATAAACTGCAAGTAGTAATAAACTATTGCTAATTGATACATATTAGTTGAACACTTACTTGTCAAACCTTATTTTAATCCTCACAAGCACCCTATAAGATTCCCATTCACTCTGCTTCATGGGGAGGAATCTGCGACATGCACAGACTCGGACGTGAGGAGTGGAGCTGGGGGTGCTCCCAGGTCATCTCGCCATGCCCAAAGATTTACAGACTTCCTCTAAGGAGGACTTTGAATGGAGAACCCCAAACCTACAGGGAACAGATTAGTTGATCTTTATTTGACTATAAGTACAAAATATTTGACATATTCATCCCTTTGAATATAGGCTACTAATACTTTAAAGGTTTTCCTAAAGACGTACTTTTATTGTATGTGTGTAGGTGTTTTGCCTGCATGTGTGTCTGCTTACCATGTATATGATGTGCCCCCAAGAAGCCAGAACCCTAGAACTGGAGCTACAGTTGTGAGCTGCCATGTGGTGCTGGGAATTGAACCTGTTTCCTCTGGCAAAGCAGCCAGTGCCCTTAACCACTGACCCACCTCTCTGGCTCTTTAAACTGTTTAATTGTAGGTTCTCCATGAGCGGTAGCATAACTTTAAGTGCTTAACATTTCAGTTCTTCATCCAGGCTATTTTAATAATTAACAATATTTCTGAGTTATGACAGATTACCCAATGCACAGATGAAGACAGTAGGGCACAGAGGTGTTAGACATTTCACTTAAAGTCATAAAGCTATGAGATGATTATTTAGGATTCTTTTTCCAGGTTTGGACCAGCACACCAGACTACATAGACAGACTGTCCTCATGGGTACAGAGAGAGAAAAGGGCGGTAGCACCTCTGCTAGAGGCTCCTATTGCCACGCTCAGAGCTTCCTTCTCGTTCTAACTTCTCTCTTTTCTTGATTATTGTTAATCCCTCCTGCCTTATTCTTCGCTCCTCAGCTTTCTTTTCTCCTCTCCCTTCCCTCCCTTTCCTTTCTGGTGTCTTTTATTCACAGCTAAAGTTCCCCCCCCCCCCCCCCGTTATGTTAGGGATACTCTTGCATCTTCAATAAGCAATGTTTTCTGATTTTCCCAGAAAATTTTCAGGGACAAAAAAAAAATAGGTCGTTCCTTGACACTGAAGAGTGGAGCTGAACATGTTTTTATAACCTTAGATTTGCACAGAATCAAACATCTTCTACAGAAAGGCATGGTGGAGTGTCTGTATAATACCCAGGTACTCAAAAGATTATATGTAATTGTTGAGTTGTTACCTAAGTAGTCTAACTTTTCTCTAGGGAACATCATTCCTAGAAAAGTGACAAAATTCCACATGCAAAGATGATCGTGTAGACAAGAAAATGCAAAACTGCTGTAGGACTTCAGGACAGCAAATCAGAAGAAGACACAACTCTGAGCTCTATCACGGCAGATGAGCTGAGAGACAGAGAGCACACAGCTGGTACAAACACCTCTTCAAATCTGCCTACTCAAGCAAGGGAAAGGAGTTACAAACATTACAAACTGGACTATAGTGCACACAGGATAGTTGTGGCAGAGGAACTTAGGCACCAAAGTGAAACTGTTATCATAGGCATCTTTGGGGCAAGAGTTCTGGGTTCAAAGTAAAAATATACACAAGGGATTTGGGAATAATGCAAAATTACCAATGCTACGTTGGGTAACACCAAGTAAGCTTAATTAAATATTAAATTGTCCTTCTTGCAAAGCTTCTATAAGGCAAAGAACACTATCAATAAGATAAAAAGGCAACCAACAGATTGGAAAAAGATCTTTACCAATCCTAAAATCCGATAGAGGGCATAGATATATAGATATATAGATATATAATATGTAAAGAATATATATATATATATATATATATATATATATATATATATATATATCCAATATATACAAAGAACTCAAGAAGTTAGACTCCAGAGAACCGAATAACCCTATTTAAAAATAGAGTACAGAGCTAAATAAACAAAGAATTCTCAACTGAGGAATACTGAATGGCTGAGAAGCACCTAAAGAAATGCTCAACATTCTTAGTCATCAGGGAAATGCAACTCAAAGCAACCCTGAGATTTCACCTCACACCAGTCAGAATGGCTAAGATCAAAAACTCAGGTGACAGCAAAGTGAACATGGACAGATATGCCAGTGTACAGAGAGTGCTGGAGGGAGAGTGGACATTGGTAACAACTAATGATAGAGATGTCAGCGTCCAAAACAGCTGCCGACGTCCTAATCTGGTTGGAGGTATCTTTCCCCAACCCAAGGAAGAGGAAACTCTTCAGTAGTTCGTGGGAAGATTGGGAACACGTTAGCTACAATAACTTCAATTTCTGAACTCACACTAGTTTGTGAAGGAAACTAGTTTGTAGGCTTGGAAATCTTCAGCAAGATCTAGTGAGTGACAGCAGCATGCCAATGGTGCCAGGGAATGGGGCATAGAAGAGCTGACCCAGGAGCAGGGTGTAAACAGCAGACCCACAGACCATCCAGATCTTAAACATAAAGGCTGGGCAGCTATGCCGCACCATACATGGTTTAGCAGAGGTCTGGCTTGCCACACCACACATGGCTTAGCAGAGGGCTGGCTTGTCCCTTTGAGATAAGTTTTCACAATTCAATACTCTAGGGGGTGATGCTGTAATAGGAAGCACTCCTGGACTTGGAGAGACAGGTTCTGGCTGTCAAACAAGTGGCATCCATTCCTCACTATGGTCTGTACCCTCGTGCTTGGAGTTTGACAAGGTGATCCTTGTCTTGCTTTGTGATTTATTCATGGTATCTGTCCTTTAAGATACACCTTAAATGTTCCTCCCTCAAGAGTCATCCCAATTTATATACCTTTTCACTACCTTTTCTTAATCTTTTCATCTTGATCCATCAGGATTTTGATGAAGAATTTTAAATCTATTTATTGGAGGCCGTTCCCCTTTCTATATATAATATGGTATAATCACCTTCCTTCTGGTTAAATTTACTGAGGGAATCATTTACAAGTATGTAATTATAAATATGTTATAAATATTCATACTTACAAATAAATAAGTACATATTATTTATAAGGTGGCTGTGTGGCAATATCATAAACTAGAATGATGGTTATATTTGTCTGAACACATAGTCATTGCATAAATTTGTCTACATAAACTTCCTAAGATGACAGAGAAATGCGTTAACTAGAATTATTGGACCAATTAGGAGAAAATCGACTCTAATACAATATAAACATCATCTATGGTGGCAGGAGGCCCAGAGTCTCACAGAGAAGAGGTACAGGAAACTGGGATTGCCGCGATAGGTCCCAAGATGTGGGAAGGGTAGAGTTGAACAATGTCGCAGGGGATCCTACAGAAAGTTGACTTCAAAGTGACTTAGGAAACTAAAGGGTGAATGAGAATACTAGGTAAGAGGGTAAGAGAATACTAGGTAAGAGGGTAAGAGAATATTAGGTAAGAGGGAAGTAAGCAGTACTTGGGGCTCTTTAGAAACTTAAACACATTTAACTGTCACAGCCTTTAGTTATGCATCCATTTTGCCTGTGCTTTTCTAAGATAGTGTCTTGATATGTACAGGATGGCTTTGAACTCCCTGTGTTGTTCAGGCTGGTCTTGAACTCATGACCCTTTTGCCTCCTTCTGTCTTATGCTGGGGTTAGTAGTATATTTTGCAAGGGATGTGACTGAAGTACCAAAAGGTCAAGTTATTTACCCAGAATAATATACATGGTGAGTTTAACACTAGAGGGAACCATTTGACTTGGCTTAGAAGACATTATGGCTCCAGAGCCCACCTTATCAGCTGTCATGTTTTGCAACCACGCAGCACCAGGGAATGTTTTTAGTCACTAACACATTGCTCAGAGTGATCACCAAGAGTGATGTTTCCTTTGCTATAACGTCCTATCTACTGTGCTTCTTTTTTATGTCTCAAGCAAGACTAGTCTAGAAGTTCTTTATCCTCTTATATCCCAGTAGAATGTGTCAGCAACAGATCAGAGCACAGTATGACTTTTTTATGGATCCCACATCTGCCTAAGCACTCCTTGGTCTCTTAAACACAATGGCATACACCAAACAAGATAAACCTTGAGATGGAGTGACGATAGGACCAGAAAAATAGCTTTACTAAAGCTTTACTTCGTAAATATAAATTTAAAATTAAGTATTATTTTTTGTAAATATGAATACAAATCCTCTTTATACTACAGAAATTAAGGAAATCATAGCAAAAAAAATGTTTCATCAACTCTGCCATATTTAGTTTGGAGGACAGAAAGGAAGAGAAGATAAAGTATTAAATTGCTAACTGTAATGTACACCTTTGTTTCTGTCTCTGCTCCATCTTCTCTCTTCCAAATACACATACACGGGAGGGGGAAATGTCAGATTCTCACCTATAAGTGTTACTTTGCCAAAATGATTTTCTTAAAACATTCAAGAAAGAAGAAAGCACAATCACTTCCTTTATCTGAGTTAAAGCATGAGGGTCAGTGGAAAGCAGACAGAACCACTCGCTTCTTGGGAAGTAAGTCAGCACCTTCATTCTTCAGCCTGAAGGACGAAAATCACGTGGTCCTGACTTACCGGCAGCATCCTTTCGTGATAACACTTTTATTCACAAAGCAAGTGAGGCCAGGCTGCTTTGGACAGTAAGACCCTTTGGCTCACATACAGGCTGATGTCACTCATGACCATGACATAGAACCTATGCTTTGGAAATGGTTCTTCCCTACCTTGTCTGAACGGAGGACAAGCTACAGTACTGACAGACATCACAGAGGCAAGTCTGCCAAGATAAATGTTTCCAGTATGTTACATTTACCTGACCTCATTTGACATAAATTCATACTAGTCCATGCCTAATTCTTACTGCCTGTCACCTTTGGTCACTCTCTCTCTCTCTGGGCATCTTATAAACTCTAGCAAGGCCCCGCTCTTCCAAGACATCTGCTTCTTCCATCTCACAGTGCTGAGACTGCATCAGGAATAGTTTCTCACATCCAAGCTTGTTGACATCCAGCCTCACTTTCACGTGCCGCTAAGATTCTCTAAGAGAAGCTCATCCAGAACCCCGTGTGACATAGAGTGAGCCGTGCTGAAGTAAAACGTCCCAAAGAATTCTTTGCACAGAACCAAAGGCTCTGATTGCAGCTTTGTTCAATATAATTGATGCCAACTCTCCAGATTCATCAGAGCAATCATAATAACATTAAGATTAGCATCCGTGTAGTCTTCGTTCTCTGGGCTTTTATAAAATAGTCAAGGCAATGGTGTGATAAAATATATCATATCTCAAAACTACAAAGTGCCCCTAAGCACAGTGGCTCTCACCACTAATCTCAACACTCAAGAGGTCAAGCCAGGAGGATGGCCACAAGCCTGAGTCTGCACTACAGGCTATGTTCCAGACCAGCCTGGGATAAAGTTAGACTTTATCTCGAGAAATAAAACCAAACAAAAATCACAGAGCTTTGATTGTAAACTTGACGAGACTTAAGTGTTCGTAATAATTAAGTGGGGTTGTGAATAAAAGTTAAGTGCCCACTGTGAAGTCATTGGGCAGAGTAGTAGCTTTTCTATCTTTCTTCACTAATAAAGGTGGTGTTATCTACATATTTTATCAATCAAATGTGATAAAATATGAAAGGAATGACTATTTCGTATCTTTCCTGAAATTCTACAAGTAAGAAACTGAGGATATTTTTTTTTCAGATTTGTAATTGTTTCCTTCTGAAATACCACAGAGTAATGAAAAGTTGTTTCCTGTTGAAAGGAGAAGAGAATAATTCACTGGTGTCCTAAGCGTCGCTTTAATTGTATTTTTAAAACGTGGGTCAGCAGGATAAGCTCAATGGGTAAAAGCTGCCACGCAAGCCTGGTGAGCTGGATTGGATCCCTGGGACCATGTCAAAAGCTGGAAATGCTACGAGGCCAGCAAGCTGTGCCCCTACAAGCTGGTAGGTGGGGAGTGGAACGTCACTCAGAGGTTCCTGGGCTAGCCAGCCTGGAGCTGACAAGGCAGAAAAAGCGAGGCCCTACTGGTCCCTGTCCCTGTCCCTGTCCCTGTCCCTGTCCCTGTCCCTGTCCCTGTCCCTCCCCCTCCCTCTCTCCCTCTCTCTCTCTCCCCTCTCCTCGCCTTCCCCTATATCCTTATCCCTCTCTCCTTCTCTCAAAATTTAAAATTGTCTTTAAAATGTAAACCTCAATGTCAATGGCATCTTGTTGCTGCAATCATATTGATACCTGGGTTTCTTCCCTAGTCATGGCCCTTCCATACCAAGAAAAAGTACACACACACACACACACACACACACACACACCACACCACACAACACAACACCACACCACCCACACCACAAATTTTTTGAGATTTTCATTTTCACATTTATATTTGTGAACAGAACCTTTCTTTTTTCCAAGAGAAGCAGATGCAATGCCTAGCGCAGCCTCACGGTGGTGGTAAATCATCACTAATATTCTGTCAAGGCCATAGCAAGCTTTGCAGAATCCACAGAAGGCACTGCAGCGTCCCTCCTGGGGAAACAAGAAGGGATTTGTTTCTAAGCTGTGATTCTTCTCAACCAACCTTGAACAATGACCTTGACACGCTCAACAAATCTATCAGCAGGGTTAATGCAAGGCTGCTTTTCTCTCCTGGCATTGCCACAATACATTACTCTGAAGACTTATTATTATCCCTAAAGAGAATTTTGTGGGCTTATCTTTAAAACCATTGTGTTGATTTAGAATTCTCAACTTGGATTACGGCCATAGGGTTGGCATTTAAGATAACATTTACTGCGTAACCTAACTTAATGTGGTCCCTGAGAACCATTTATTAAATCTTTACTTCTCCCAGCCCCCAAATCTCAACTTGAAATCTGCAAATAAGGTTTTTCTCCACTTTCTTATTTTAAGACAAACCCAAAAACATAACAAATCATCTTTATGGATCCACAGTTATGTAGTAACATAAACAACCTACTGCGGAAACCCTTCAAAATTAGCCCTAAAGGATTACTGTCCAATTTAATTGAACATTGCGACTGCTTGAAGAACTTTAACAATTTTTATTATTGTGTGTATGTGTGTGTGCCATACCACATGCAAAGCAGTAAGGGGACAGTTTGTGGAGCCGATTCTCTCCATTCTCCTTTAGTGGGTCCCAGGGATCGAACTCAGATCTCCAGGCTTGCATGCCAGCGCCTTCACGCACAGAGCCATCTTGCCAGACCTACTGGAAGAGTTTGTAAAGCAATAGGCAATAGGTCCTGATTTAATTGCTCTGGGGTAAAGTTTGAGATTGGGGTGTTTGGGATGACATCCAGTAGTTATAACAAGCAGCCACAGCTGAAAATCACCATGGCTTAGAGGCATGTCCCCAAATGAGGGTCAGATTAATGTATAGAAGCTACCAATCCTATATGCTTCAAAACCTTAAGTGGTTTCCCATCAAAGATTGCAGTTTAGTGACTTGAAACCAAATCTTTGCCATGAATGTGTTTGTTGGGTCTATTGAAAAACTGCTCAGATTCAAATTTTAAAATTGGGAGGTGTCACATAAAATGTAGGTTTCCTACTTTTTTTAAAAATCTCTTGCCATGCAAAGCCATATTCCCACGCAAATGTCATCTGAAGTTGAAAGGTGTTGTCCTTTAGACATGCTGTATAGGCTCCAGTTGAATCGACCCACTGTCCCTCATTTATGCATCCTATACGACTCATTTTACACCATCCACCTGGTCCCTCGGATCATTGGGTTACGACCCTAGTCTAGAAGAAGCTTACACTTAACAAAACATCCAGTCATTCATTCACTTATTCATACATTCATTAAGTAGATTCATTTCGTAGCTTTGCTGTGCAGATATTTGGCATTCGAGTCCCTCTCTGGCCCCTTCCCTTCTAACTTCACGGTCCTCTCCTTTCACCAAGCTGTTCTAAGCAGCAGCTACAGCAAGGCATAGCTGTAGTAATAACACGCCGGCTCATTTCTGAAGCTCCCTGGTGACTGGGACCAGTGGCGTGTGAACAGAAGAGAGGTGTCAAACATTCGCGTCCACAGACGAAAGCTGGCTGCCTTTCTCTTTTTCTTTCTCGGGAGCTGGAGCGAACACAAGGTCCAGAAGAGTAAAGAGGCAGGGATGAGAGAAAAGGTGGAAGGAGATTGTGATGAAGTAGCAACAAAGATAGTTGTATAACTGGAGGTCACGCCAACTGGGTGAACTGCGTTAAAGGGCCATAGCTTTAGGGAGGTTGACATCCACTGGCAAGAGTTTCCAACTTTCAAGAGGAGAACATTCTCATGAGCTGTTTCATGGGAATGTGAATACCCAACACTCCTCAACTGCATGCCTCCACATGGCCAACATGGCGAGTTTTGTCGTGTGAGTCTTGGTTACCACAAGGAAGGAAAAACAGAAAAGGAAGAAAACGAAGGGGGTCGCGTGATGACCGCCACAGTCAGGGTGCAGTCGTGGATGTGTCGGCACATAACTAAAATGAATTCTGTAAGGACGGGGGGGGGGCATCTGTACCCATTTAACTGTGGGAAAAATCGTTAAAACCAGTGTCACTTTCATCCATTCTCCTACTTTTACAACACGCTCCGCCCACACCTTCTCGGCTCCATCTCTGAGCACAGTGACAGCTGCCTCTGTGCAGACAGACATGAGGACAGTTTTATCCAACCCAATTACAAAGAGCAAAGGGCTGAACTAAGTCTGGGCTGCACCGAATCCAAAATAATTTACGAGCGGTGACATCTCCAGCTGGCAGAAAGTTCTCAAAAGCGGTGTATATATGTCTCCGAGAACGAAATACAGCAACAGCTGGGCCAGTTGACTGCGGCCAAGATACTGTAATCTGGCGTTTGAAGACATTTGGATCTCTGTGGAGAAATGGGCCTACCTGTGTCATGCATCTATCAAGTTAGTACCACTGACAACCAAGTGACTAGTGTCATCTCTCAGGACAGTGTTCTCCAGAAACTCAGAGTGTGAAAAGAAGGCCTTGAACTGCATCAAAGCTTATCTGAGTGTCTTCACTGAGGTCTCACCCTCCCAGGACTGCATTCTGAAGCCCTCCTGGGCACTGCTCAGCTGTTCCGATAGATCCAAGAATTTCCCACTTTAGACAAGTGGCTGTTCCCCACACAGTCATTATGAAAAGTTCCCACTGTCCATCTACTAACCCAGAAGTGCTTTTGTGAGCTTGGTAAATTGATTTTTATCTATTCTTATGATTACTGTCTGAATTCCTTGGCATTTCACTCTCTCTCAGTGACCAAGTCCTCTCTATCTGGCATCTCAATTGGATTCTAGCCCTTAGAGTTAGCAGTCACAGGACCTTCAGCTCATTTGATCCTCAGATTCATCATCTGCAGAATGGGACAGGTCTTCTATAGGGTTGTTATATGAATTACATGAGAGGACCTCCTACAGAATCTGGCATTTAATATATGCTACTCAGAAATGAGTTTCCCTGTTTCCTCCTCAATCAAGAGCAAAGGCCAGAACTTGGCTCCCTTGACAGCCAGACAGGAAGTACTTCATTCTTTGCAGGCTGCATATTTTCTGTCATAACTCTTCAAGTCTATCATTACAAAGCAGAAACATTCACAGGAAAAAAAAGAGCACGACTGTGTTCCTATAATACATTAGGCTAGGCATGTAACTGAGTGGTGGAGCGCTAGCTTGCTATGTAAGAGGCCCTGGGCTCAGCTGCTCAGCCCAGCCTAGCATGTAAGAGGCCCTGGGTTCGACTGCTCAGCCTAGCCTAGCATGTAAGAGCTCCTGTGTGTGATTGCTCAGTAATTCTAAGAAGAAATAGAACAAAATAAAGTTAACCAACAAACAGAGCAACAGTAGGAATTCACAGGCTCAGGCTAGCCTTGCCCTCGGGGATATAGCTTGTGAACTCACGTAAGTTATGGGTCCAGACACCATGTCACTTTTTAACCTAGGTTAACGTCCATTGCTTTAGGTACTCCCTTCTCTAATTCTTCTCATTATTTTTATTCTATTTCATGCATTTATCAGAAAAATAAATAAATAGACTCCTTCAGTGGCTTGACTTAATTGTTTCCTCTTAATTTTATGTTGAAAGTTGATGGAGCACTCTAACCCGAAATTCTCCATCAATTTACCTATCCCATAAATTCTTGGTAAGTCACGGGGAGTTGATAGCCCCACCCCCAAACTTCCTAGAGACATTAAGAAATAATAATAATAACAAACAGAAAGCAGCTTCTATTCATGAAGAACGGGTTGCAACTTAACTCTTGGTTTTTAAAATATTACTTAACAAATGTGTCTGCTCTTGCTTATAAATGAGTAAGGACTTCTTAAAAGACCTAAGCCTGTAAGTAACAACAGTTACCTGAGGTCAGAACCCAAGACAGGGTCCAGAGATGAGAGGGAGAGCTAATGGGTAATAAAGTTCCTAAACTATGTAAATATGCTGTCTATTAAAAGGATGGGTTTCCAAATGGGGTGGGGTGGGGGGAGCCCAGGAGGCCTCAACCCTACACAAAGAGCTACAGGCAACTGAATAATACTGGGGGTGGAATCTCCTCCCGGGGGATGAGCACATCAAGTGGTTGCCCAGTGCCATTCAGCCCTGCAAGCATCGATACAAGTAGCAATACATGGACTCAACGGGTTATATTTAGGAATATATATGTATATATACACACACATGTGCAAAAAAGAGGCCATTGATTTGAAGGAGAGAGGAAAGGGGTTTAAGGGAGGGTTTGGAGGGAATAAGATAAAGGGAGAAGTGTAATTAAATTATAATCTCAAAAATAAACAAAAATGGGTTTCAAAGGAGCAAAAAAAAAAGTACACTACAAAGAAATCCTTCCTATCAATAAAATCAGTGTAAAGACACAAAGGTGAGCGACAGTAAACCTGAGGATTTCTGGGAACTGAGATGCTAGGTGCAGGTGTTGTCCTGGGGAATTCCATCACCCATCACAGTCTACTAGTTCCTCCTGGGAACCAGCCATTAGCATGTCTTCTATCTTCTGCTTCCTGAGGTTCAGAGGAACCAGATGGAACACCAGGGAGTGACAATGGGGAAATAGCCCCAGAGCCTTTGATGGCTGAGCAAGGTCTAAAATCCTTTGCTTGATTCATGCATTCGCTTCTTTGATACCACCCCACTTCCTGGTCTGCTTCACAGCAGCCCCTAAAGTTGGCTCCACACTGGCTCTCACCACGGCCGCCATAGTTTCTCTTAGCCAGTCTGGGAGCCATGGTACACACTGCTCAGGTAAGGCTGGCTCTGCATTCAAGTCCTAACTTTGGACTTACCACTCTGAGAATTTGATCGAGTCAGCAGTGTTAGCTCCAGAGAAGATTACCTGGTATCTCTCAGCCTCTGTCTCCTCATCTATATTTTTATCCCCAATTAATTAACCCTATTTGAAATTAATGCCAGGATTGTGATGAGGACCAGATACCTAAGTACTTCATGTATGGTGACAATTATTTAAAACATAACTATTATATATTTATGCTGATTTTATTTTATGGACTTGGCTTTTCATTCAAAAGGTTATTCTGTCCATATGTGCTATACTGTAACAGTGCCTAGGCTGATAATGTTCATCAATGAACATACATAAAAACACAAGAGAAGTACCTGAGCAGACCCAGGGGTTTACTGTGATATTCTCTACCAAATCTTGTTTTCCTCCCCCATTAAAATTTCCCTGCAGGAGAAATCTTTCTAACACTGCAACAGTAAAAATGATGAAGAATCAAAAGATATAGATTTGCATCTTAGCTTTCCAAGCAAAAGTATCATCTAGTTGATATGTCTGTCAACCTAGTTAGTTAGCTTATAAAGCTAACTTAGGCCTACCAAACTTCTATTTCCATTAATAAAGAAGAATAATTCATTTTGTAGATAACGCTCTTTGCATAGTGGCAGAATTAGACTTAAACGTGCATCTGGGAGATTTTTACACATAGTGAAGTGCTATACGCATTGTGCAAGGTATGGACAATCTTATTCCAATGGAAAGAAATAATGATAAAATTATCTAGATCTATTTCCAACAGAGTTCTAGAGAAAGTGAATCTTTGTCTAGATGCCTCTTGGAGAATAAAACCATAAGCTATATTATGGAGTTCTGATGTCTGTCTTCAAAGGTCCTATCAGATCCAATAATTCCTTCCAAAAGTACATATTTTCCCCCAAATCAAATCTCTTCTCCCAGATCCGCCAAGTAGTGCATGTGAGAGATGGTTTAGAAATAAGCCAGAGGTCCCCAAAAGGAAGAGGATGGGAGAAAACAGGGAAAACAGGAGAAAACTAGTAAGTTGGACATGAGTGGTCTTTTCAACAGAAGGTGCTAGAGAGCGAGAGTCACTCTAGGGCTAAGGAAGGAGATTTAGAGGTGTGGAAGGTAACTGTTACGCCCCACACGGTGTCTGCACTGGATGCCCATCCCATGTATGTGCCATGACTGTTGTAAGTTGTTTCCCAGCAATGGCCCATTCATCAGGTACCCTGTTCAGCTTGAGTAGGAGCAACAACAGTCAAAGCTCCTGGGATGGATAGAATTGTTTTTCCATGTCAATTAAATTTAAATTTTAATTGAAAACTTAACATATTTGATAAGGAGTGGGAAGGAGGTGAATACTTCCCTGGAATTATTTTTAAAACCCAGACAAGAAATCACTAGGTTAAAACTAACCTTACCTCAATTCTTTCCCAGATGGCTTCATAGTTATCTTGGTGCTGAATATCTTGCACTAGTTTCTGAATTAAGGCTGATTTTGTAGCAGCATGGCTCTCCTTCTTCTCAAAGGATGAAGGCCTCTCTGATTTCTCGTCGATGAACTTTTTCATGCCGGAGAGGGGCATACATAAGTCCTCATCAGAAAGAATGTCACTCAGGGGCCCAGATTCAATGCTCTCCCCGAGAGAAGAGGCTATGTCGCTGGATGAGCTCGGAGAGACTGTGCCTAGCCTTGTGTGTTTTCTCTTCATGTGGTACGTTGGATAGATTTCAGAATCTGAATTCATCTCAGACAGTTCCCAGTCATCAATATCCTGGATAGTCTCTCCTCTGGGTTTCTGGGGTAGAAGCTTGGTTAGGTTCTCCAGTTTCAGAGCTAACACCTCTGTCTGTTTGAGGTGAGACGGTAGCGCTAGATATTCATCGGAGCCGTACCAGGCCTCCACCACCTGACCATTGTGTGTGGCGTGACATGGAGCAGGTGGGGAGCCTTTTTGGCTTTTTGAAAGAAGAGGAAGTGGGGATTTGATGTTGTCTGAGCCAAGAGAGGACTCACTGCTGTGACTACAAGGGGATGAGCTCGAGGCCTTCGACTGCGCTGGCAATTTTCCACCCCGATTTCTCTGATGGCACAGGTCCCCTGTCGTTGTAGACGCAGAATCTCTTGCTGGTCTCGCCGTGGCTTTGGGAGCTCCAGGAGACCCCATGGTTGGCACTGTTGAGCTCCCGGTGTTCTCGGATTGCTTTCCTGAACCAGCTCCCCGTTTGGGTATTTTGCACAGGGGTACCTCTGCCAAGGTCTTGTGAGGCTTTTTCAGTCGCAGTTTTTCTTTATGGCAGTCAGTAAGCCTTCCCAAACTGGATGAAATTTCTTTAATGTGACCTTTGACGATGTTTTCAAGGTTGCCAATCCCCACCTTGTGCAAACATTCGTAGGACTGGCTGGCGGCAGAAGGGCTGCTGGGGTAGGAAGACTGTAACACTAGGCAGAGCTTCGATCTGTCAGGAGGGTCCACCAGGGAAGGGGTGCTTCTGCTCAGTTCAGGCTTCAGGTCAACCACCTGCCCCTTCCCACCACTGCCTCTCCGCTCGTTCTTAAGAGTTCCTTTTAGAAATAGCCCTCTTTTGGGCAATGTGGGCTGCGTGGGAGAGTCCTCGTTATAATTAAAGCAATCACGGATGGATCGCTTGGGAGTCATAATTTCACAAGGACCAGGCTGGGATTTTTTCGCACCAAGCTGTGGAGAGGAAGTAGAGTCTTGGTTTGCTGTCTCCGGAGGGTGTTCAGCAGCGTTTGTCAGTGTGTCCCCTAAGGAAGACATTCGCAGTGTTGAACCCAGCTGCTCTCCAGGTTCAGGAGCGCCGTCTTCCTCATGTCCACCTCTGTGGTCCTCTGAAAGGGACACTTGAGATGAGTCCTCATTGGCTGCTCCACAGCCAGAAGGGACAGGCTCAGTGGCCACTGTAAGCAGCCCAACGCTTCGGATGAGCTCAGGGAACTCCTTTTCCATCTCGCTGTAGCTCCAAGAGTCAAACGATTTAGTTTTGACCTGGCTAGTGGTCATGTCGCCCAGGCCACCAAGCAGATCCTCACTTGGACTGTAGTCAGAAAGTTCAAATGCAGTAATGCCACAATCCAGAGACAAGTAATTCTGAGAGCATTTGATAGTTAACTGCCCTGAGTCGTCCACTTCTGTGAGGGAGTCAAGCCGGCCCTGAAACACACAATGGTAATGGTTTCAGTGAGCATAACGTTGAGTACACACAACTAACTGCATTCCACGTGAAATCTGAACCGATTTCAGTCGCTTTAGCCTGACCTGTGAAAAGGCACATAACCAATTACCACATGGCTTTATATACACTATTCGCCTTTTAAGTATTCAAACTTGAACTTGGGCATAGAGCCTTTGACATGGTCGAGATCAACCCCAAACTTCCGGTTCTATCTTTTCTTTTAAAACAGAGTACATTAATAGTTTCAAAAGCACTCCCAGTTTTCTTTATTGCACTATAAGGTTTTGTTTTTACTCTCTAATTGTGTAATTGAGGCTTTTGTCTCATGATTAATGTAGTTCGTATATCATATGACAAACTGGGAGATTTCTAATTGATGATGTAGGATAAAAACTGGATTCTAACCAAGCTGGATGATAGCCTGGTCAAGGCCCTTGGCACATGAAGGAAAGGAGGCAAAGTGACCCTCGTTTCCTTCGCAAGGGGTTGGGAGTGAAGGCACTGACCCCAGCCCCCAAGCCCCCCATTCCAATTGCTAGACCCATGTCCCTTCAGCCAGGTTGTCCCCAGACTGGACCTCCCCATGACTTACATAAGATTTTATTATTCGTGTATTCATTCTGTCTCTGGAATGCTCTCTCCCTTAAGCTATTCCTTCTCCTCTTGTATCTATTTCCAACCCCAACACTCTTATTCTACAATACCCAGATGATATTGTACAGATAATTGTGGTAAACCAACTTTTCCTAAGCCTGGGCTTCCTCATCTCAAAGTGTGTGTGTGTGGGGGGGGGGTGTGTCTGATTCTTATACTTCTCCATTTAATCTTCTGAGGTCTGCTCTATTGTCCTCGTTGAAATTACAGCAATAGGAAGAAAATAAGTCACTGTGGCGTCGTGACTAAAGGCCAGCCCAGGCCTTGGACAAGCCTGCTGACACTCAAAGATACATCGAATGAATGAATGAATGAATGAATGGTGATGTATGTCCTCTCTCTCTCTCTCTCTCTCTCTCTCTCTCTCTCTCTCCCTGCCTGTGTGTCATTTCCTCTTCTGAGTGTGTACTTTGACTTGACACAAACGATGAGACTCACCGAGTTTCAGAGTCTCGCCCTTGCTCTAACATAATCAGCTCTGTGACCACAGGTCAGCAGCTTGATGTTGTTAACCTTTGTGTCTTCCATCTACAAACTGGAAATGATGTGTAGCTAGACAGCCCAGTGTCTAAGTATGTTTGCCACCAAGACTGACGATTCGAGTATGAACCCCATGAACACACATGGAAGAAGAAGAAGAAGAAGAAGAAGAAGAAGAAGAAGAAGAAGAAGAAGAAGAAGAAGAAGAAGAAGAAGAAGAAGAAGAAGAAGAAGAAGAAAGCCAGATCCTGAAACTAGTCCTCTGATCTCCACATGCATGTTGTAGCACATATGCAAACACACACACACACACACACACACACACACACACACACACAAAGTTTAAAGGAAAAGGAGTGATAAGCCATGCCACAAAGATGTTGAAAGACTTGGAGGGAATAAAATACCAAGACAGAGAGTCTGGTACGTGGATATCTGCTCAGTGGATGCTTACCCTTGGTCCTTGCTGCATGACCTTCCAGCAATGGTGTATACTGAGGAGGAAGGCATAAGCAGCCTCTAGCATCAATGTGCCCTGAGCAGAGAGGAAGACTAACTTCTAACCTCAGTGGAAACTGAGCTAAGTGTAGTTGTGTGACTTCAAGACTTCATGCCTGGAAAAGTCTCATTAAATGACAAAGTCAGAACCCCAAACCACCCAGGCATGGGTGAGACAAGGTTGCAATTTTTTAAGAGAATGATAGTGTGATTCCAAATCTAAAAGGAGTTTTTTTTTTAAGTGTTTGATTTAGTTGGTCATTACTAAGGAGTTTCTCTTCTATAAGCATACTATTTATTTAGTCATATAAAAGAGTTTAACTGGAGTTACCCTACACAGAGAACAATGCTTCTCCCAGGAAATATAAGATGCTAAATAACAGGCCCAGTGCTAGATATGGGATGCTATTTCTACTCAGTTGTTGGTCAGAGGACTCCTGGCAACCCCAACCCAAGACAAATGGGAGATCTATATCCCCACCTTTCTGAGGTTCAGGGACAGTTGCTGGAGAAAAGGGCAGAAAGACTGTAAGAGCCAGCAGTCAGGGAAGACTGAAGGAGAATGTCACCCTATAGAAATGACAGAAACACTGCACTCATGAGCTCAGAGCAGCTGTGGAGGCAACACAGCATCTGGGAAAGGTCAGGCACGACTCCAGCAAGGCTCACATCTAGCTGCGAAGCTATTGACAGGTGATGGCTTCCGGGAGAGGAAAAAAAAGTGACTTTTCTTTAATGGTATGGCCCTCAGACTGAGCATGCTCAAGCAGATGGCCCACATCCAGGAGGATTTATGCAGCACAAGTTGGACTTGGTGGATTTTTTTTTAAATAGAGGACAAGAAGTTGAGGAGAGTAAGGTAAGGGATGTGTCTCTGGTAGGAATTAGGGGAGAAATGGGAGTTTAAAATGATCAAAATGTATTGTTTGAAATTATCAAAGAATTAATAAAATTATTGCCTAATTAAAAAGCTATTATATAATAAAAAATTGAAAAAAAGCTATTATAAATGATGTTTATATTCCTAAGCCATCTTCTAAGACCTTTTAAATTAGCAACTAGTAGAAATTTACAATATTTCTATTGTTCTCATCATAATTACGGCCCTACTTCCATGAGGTTTAAAAAGTACTAAAGGAAGGTGTTGTTGTAATGAATTAATTTCAGAGCTCAGGTGATAGCTAGATGTTGAAAGAGTCAGCTACCTGTCTTTGCACAAACAGGGAGGGCCGGGAGCATATATAGTCTTCAAACTCTTGAACAGTGGATACGCAATAAATGTTGGACATATTTATTAAAACTATATGTTAGATAAGCAAATGACTGCATCTCGGAGAATAGAGTATGACTGATCTTTGTAAAACTTTTTTGGATCTCTCATTACTGGTTTGATTTTTAAAAATCCATACTCAAAAGCATTCACAGTATAACTATTGAATTTTTAAATATGGTAAAACTCTATCCCTTAGGGGGGAAAAATAGATTTACCAAGCGGAAACAGTATAGTCTTGGGATAGGAAGTATATATAGTCCAGTGGTACAGGACAAGCCCAGAGAGTTCAACACCTTGGATTTAATCCCTGGAGGCAGAGGTGGGGGAGGTTGAACAACAGAAGAACAATAAAAGCAAGGAAGGTTTTCACTCTGTAGTGGATTTTAGGTGGGAGAAGAGGGATCCTGTTGGGGATTGAACCAATGGCCTGGTACATGTTAGCTCATTGCTCGGTGTAATGCTATACACTGCTGACCTTGCATAGGCAGTTTTAAGAAAAACAATGGAATCACCTTGCCTGACCTCAAGCTGTACTACAGAGCAATTGTGATTAAATAAATAAATAAATAAATAAACTGCATGGTACTGGTACAGTGCCAGACATGTAAATCAATGAAATATGATTGAAGAGCCAGAAATGAACCCACACACCTATGGTCACTTGATCTTTGACAAGGGAGCTAAAACCATCCAGTGGAAAAAAAGAAGGCATTTTCAACAAATAGTGCTGGCACAACTCACAGTTATCCTGTAGAAGAATGTGAATTGATCCATTCTTATCTCCTTGTACAAAGCTCAAGTCAAAGTGGATCAAAGAACTCCACATAAAACCAGAGACACTGAAACTTAGAGAGGAGAAAGTGGGGGAAAGCCTCAAAGATATGGGCACAGGGGAAAAATTCCTGAACTGAACAGCAATGGCTTGTGCTATAAGATTGAGAATTGACAAATGGGACCTCATAAAATTGCAAAGCTTCTGTAAGGCAAAAGACACTATCAATAAGACAAAAAGGCCACCAACAGATTGGGAAAGGATCTTTACCAATCCTAAATCTGATAGGGGACTAATATCCAACATATATTTAAAGAACTCAAGAAGTTGGATTCCAGAAAGTCAAATAACCCTATTAAAAATGGGGTGCAGATGTTCATAGCAGCCTTATTTATAATAGCCAGAAGCTGGAAAGAACCCAGATGTCCCTCAACAGAGGAATGGATACAGAAAATGTGGTACATTTACACAATGGAGTACTATTCTGCTATTTTAAAAAAATGAATTCATGAAATTCTTGGGCAAATGGATGTATCTGGAGGATATAATCCTTAGTGAGGTAACCCAATCACAAAAGAAGTCATTGGATATGCGCTCACTGATAAATGGATATTAGCCCAGAAACTTAGAATACCCAAGATACAATTTGCAAAACACAAGAAAATCAAGAAGGAAGACCAGTGCGTGGGTACTTCATTCCTCCTGTGAATAGGAAACAAAATACCCATGAAAGGAGTTACAGAGACAAAGTTTAGAGCTAAGATGAAAGGATGGACCATACAGAAACTACCCCACTAGGGGGGATCCATCCCATAATCAGTCATTAAACTCAGACACTATTGCATAGGATAGCTAGTGCCTATTTAAGGGAACCTGATATAGCTGTCTCGTACAGAAGTGGATACTCATAATCATCTATATGATGGAACACAGGGCCCACAATGGAGAAGCTAGAGATAGAACCCTAGGAGCTGAAGGGGTCTGCAACCCTAGAAGAGAAACAACAATATGAACTAACCAGAACCCCCAGAACATGTGTCTCTAGCTCTACATGTAGCAGAAGATGGTCTAGTCGCCATCATTGGGTGGAGAGGCCCCTTGGTATTGTAATCTTTATATACCCCAATACAGGGGAACGCCAAGACCAAGAAGTGGGAGTGGGTGGACAGGGGAACAGGGCGGGGGAGGGGGGAACTTTGGGGATAACATTTGAAATGTAAATTAAGAAAATATCTAATAAAAACTAATTTAAAAAAAAGAAAGAAAAACACAATACACCTGAAAAAAATGGGGTACAGAGCTAAACAAAAAATTCTCAACTGAGGAATACCAAATGGCTGAGAGGCACAGAAAAAATGTTCAACATCCTTAATCATCAGGCAAATGCACATCAAAACAATCCTGAGATTCCACCTCACACCAGTCAGAATGGCTAAGATCAAAAATTCAGGTGACAGCAGGTGCTGGAGAGGATGTGGAGAAAGAGGAACATTCCTCCATTGCTGGTGGGATTGCAAGCTTGTACAACCACTCCGGAAATCAGTTTGGTGGTTCCTCAGAAAATTGGATGTAGTACTACTGGAAGATCCAGCAATACCTCTTCTGGGCATATGCCCAGAAGATGTTCCAACTTGTAATAAGGACACATGCTCCACTATGTTCATAGCAGCCTTATTTATAATTGCCAGAAGCTGGAAAAAACCCAGGTGTCCCTCAACAGAAGAATGAATATGGAAAATATGGTACATTTACACAATGATGTACTACTCAGCTATTAAAAACAATGAATTTATGAAATTCTTAGGCAAATGGATGGATCTGGAGGATATCATCCTGAGTGAGGTAACCCAATCACAAAAGAACACACATGATATGCAATCACTGATAAGTGGGTATTAGACCAGAAACTTAGAATACTCAATATACAATTTGTAAAACACATGAAACTCAAAAAGAAGGAAGACCAAAGTGTGGATACTTTGTTCCTTCTTAGAATGGGGAACAAAATACCCATGGAAGGAGGTACAGAGACAAAGTTCAGAGCTGAGAAGGAAGGAAGGACCATCCAGAGACTGCCCCACCTGGGTATCCATCCCATAAACAACCACCAAACCAAGACACTATTGTATATGCCAGCAAGATTTTGCTGACAGGACCCTGATATAGCTATCTCTTGTGAGGATATGACAGTGTCTGGCAAATACACAAGAGGATACTCACAGTCATCTATTGGATGGAACACAGGGCCTCCAATGAAGGACCTAGAGAAAGTACCCAAAGAGCTAAAGGGGTCTGCAACCCTATAGGAGGAACAACAATATGAACTAACCAGTACCCCCCAGAGCTTGTGTCTCTAGTTGCATATGTAGAAGAGGATGGCCTAGTTGGCCATCAATGGGAGGAGAGGCCCTTGGTGTTGTGAAGATTATAAGCCCCAATACAGGGGAATGCCAGGGCCAGAAAGTGGGAGTGGGTTGGTTGGGGACCAGGATGGGGGGAGGGTATAAGGAACTTTCGGAATAGCATTTGAAATGTAAATGAAGAAAATATCTAAGAAAAAAAGAAAAAAAGAAAAAGAAGTAAGCTCTCTGAAGTCATAAGTCTCGAATGGCTATGAGACCAAGGGATGAGTTTGTGGTGGTGGTTTTCCCACCTTTAGATCGCAGAGGCACACACATGACTTTATTCCTGAGGGCTGTTAGAGCTATAGAGCATGCCTCTTCTTAGTCATGCTTTCCTATTCACTATCAGTATTTCATCTTAGTTTGTAAAGTTTTTCCATTTCATTTTCTTTCTGCAAATCTTCCATCACCAAATGTATTCTGAGACTTTTATCTGACTTTCCTGCCCTTTCCCATTTCTGGTGTGCAGGCAAAAACAAATAAAGCTAAGTCCCTGTCAGCTCTCTCCGAGTAGCAGTAGAGTCACAAAAAAATTGGGAACAGAAAAGGTTTGCAAAGGCTCAGAGCAGGCAGAACCTGACCACAGACGACACCGCAAAGCAGTGCCTACATGGCCGTTGTGCTTCTACCCTTCTTCACAGGGCGTATTTTTGTCTCTCTGCAACAATTCTAAAACTAGCCTCAAATATAAAAACATGCTGAAGTGCTTCAAACTAAATTTTATGAATAAATATTTAGCATTTCTTGTAAGAATCAAAACAGATATAATATGATATAAACTTATGACGTTATCAGAGAAAAATTAGCTATTACCAACTAGCCAATAGCCTTTCCCCAATTTTTGTTTCTACTTTATGAATGTTATAAGTTCAAATGCAAAATATAATCCATACAATGACAAGAATAAGTCCCAGAACACTGCTGTATCTTCGGATTCCTATAAGAAAGAACCGACTAACTTAATTTTCATGTCCCTTCCAGCAGCAGACAAGGGCAGGCCTGAAGAAAGACCCCTTTAGAATGTAGACAAGTTTCTGATTTCCATCAGCATGTATGCTCAGAGGTGGTAGATTTATAGGAACGGTGGTCACCTGTAGCCTCCAGTAACCATGACCGCCACACCAGAGAGTCTCTGGGGCTTGGGGAGCAAAGGCATCTGAAAGCCAAGACTCACACCACACAGACCCCAGTCTCATCCCACAGTCCCAGTCACAAGAGCAAGGAATGCTAACAGCAACCAGAGACTGTCAAGCTTAGAGGAGAACAAGGCAGATTGTGATTCCCACTGTCTTCTGAACCCCACACAGACTTTCTACAATGGCACCTTTATTTTGAATAAACAACAACAACAAAAAAACATCAGTAAGCATATATCATTTATAAAAATAGGCACAGATTTGTTTCATGGTGCTGAGAGTTAAACAGTCATTGGCACACTAATAAATTAATGAATTCTCCAACACTTGTTTAGAAGCTTCTTAATCTCACACATACAAGAGCTTTATAAATTTGAAGAACATGATTTCAAAAAAAAAAAAAAAGTAATAGCAAAGAACTGAACTAAGTATAAAGAGCTATAGAACCATGAAGACAAACACCATATTATCAGCCCATGGTTTCTTTCTCTGGCATCCTACTGTATTTTGAAGACTTTCCAGAGTTTGGCCTTAGCATCTCTTCATTTCTTTCTATCCCCTACTAGATTTAAATCTCCTCACAATGAAATGATGGGTTTTCAAAGGTAGTGGGTATTTTATGTGTATGAGTGTTTTGCCTGTATGCGTGGATATCTGCACACTACATGAATAGCTGGTACCCACTGGGGTCAGAGGAGGGGTCCAGGCACTGGTGTTACAGGTCGTCATGAGCTCCCATGAGAGGGTTGGAAATTGAACCTCCCTCTGGAAGAGCACTCAGTGCTCTTAATTGCTGAGCAAGCCTTCTTTCTGCCCTCTGCCCCATAGAAATACGAGTTTGATCATTTTCCTAGTACCTGAGCATGGTCTTAAACAACCGTGTTTTAAATAATTGAGGAAGAGACGTGAAGTTAGGAAGTGCTAACACCTATGCATGACATCTATACAAACTTATGTCAAAAGCCGGCTTCATACTTCAAGCGTTTAGCTTTTTACTCACTCCGCCGAGATCCCAGATAAAGACCTGCTTACTTCCCTACACAAACCTCACCCTCTCATCTCTAAACTGAAATTTTAGTTTCCATTTTTGAATGGAAACACCTGACAAAGCATGACTTGCTGCCAAAGGCCACTCACCTCCGTTGTTTCTTCAGAGAACGCTTGCAGAATGTCAGTCTGCCTGGTGTAGTTGCCATTGGCGTCCTGCAGACCTTGTAGGATGCGCTCCCGGAGGACAAGCACGGATACACGGAGCTGGTGCCAGAGCAGCTGCACTGCGTGGATGTCTACGATGACATTAACTGAGTAGGACAGTAGCTTCAGGGAGAACTCCGTCTCAAGGAGGGCATGGATCTGCTCCACGTGGTCGGAAATATCCTCGCAAATGTCCTGCAGCAAAGGAAAGCAAGTGTGTGAGAGCACATGTGGGGGCAACTTAGCCTTATGCTGGGGAGGAGGGGTTACGAAAGGTCACTCGCCAAGCACAAGGGCAGCCACAGCATGTTTTAGACATCTGACCTCGTTTGTTCTATTACATCGTTGCAGCCATAGTCCTGAATACTGGCCCGTTTACACATGCAAAAATGTTCCTGTTCCTTGAGGTATTCTAACTAAAGGCTCAGCTGAGGAGTCCATTCTGACCCTGAGTTTTTTCATTCGTTTGGGTTCTAGAGAAGACCCGGCAGCTGCTCTATCTGACAGCGGTAAGCTATACTGAGCACACATTTCAGAATAGACGCATCAGTCTAGGACTAAGAAAGGTTAGAATCCCCGGCCATTCTAAATTAGCTATGGAACTGTCAGCGTAAGGGGCAACGGTCACTCTCCAATTGACACTATTTAATACTCAAGATCACAGTGAGAATCTAAATGTCCAACCCTCGATGTCAAGCAAAATTACTTCTGCGATGCAAAGGCGAAAAAAGAACCAAAAATCTTAAAAAAAAAATCACTAACTCAAAATGTCAATCACCGTCACACATACTATTAGGAGGGCAGATTCTATAGCTGATGTGACGGTTGATTCACAAGTTCTCGGTGTCTGTGGCTGTCAGGACAGGCACATGAAGCCCATGAATGATCATTTACTTGGTCACTTTAAGAAGTTGTTAATCAAAATAGTAGATATGTGTCATGCAAAGTGTTCTGTCTGTCAGGTTTTGTTGTAACATTGATTATTAAAATTGGGGAGCTTAATTAAGGTAAAATTTTCACAGACACATTTGAGATCTGAGTCCTGCTATCAAGATCATAACTTTCTTCACAGGAAGATAACCTTCTGATTTCATGTATATGTTGAATTTTCAGTTGAATTTTTCAAAAGAACTTAAATCACGTTACACTGACAGAGGCATCTGGTTCATGTTTTCCCCACTCCATACCAAACATACCCCCATCTTAAGTCATGCTCACGTTCATCCGGATGCACCTCCAACTCCCTTTCTTTTGTAACATCTAGGCCTCCAGCCGATTCCTTTGACGCATCTCTCTGCCACAGCTCTGTTCTGAACCCTGTCATCACCCCATCTGTGCAACATCAGTAGGCCTCTCAGGCCACTGCCTCCTTTTTTCAGATTTTTTTCATTCCCATTTCAGATATTCTTCCACACCCCCGAGCTCCAGCCCTTCCCTCTCTTCTCTCCCAGCCTAGCATCTGTGGCTAACATTCCAGCCCCTCTCTTGACAGTGTTCCCAAATTCTCATACTCCTGGTTTTTATATATCAGCCCCTTTCTGTCTCCTTGAGCCTACAAATGCAGAACACTTCAAATATCTAGAAGAGATAATGGCTTTGTTACCAGCCTAGACCATACAATTATTGTCCTCCTGAGGTCCCGCCATTGTCATCTCAAGTGCTGTTGTTTATATGTGCAAAGTTAAGTGGATGCCAATGAACACTTGCCTACTGTCCAGTTATCACCTGCTGAAGGGAACTCTAAGCTAGCTAGACAAGGTAATGTATTGACATGCTGTACTGGCTGGTTTTGTGTGTCAACTTGACACAAGGTGGAGTTATCACAGAGAAAAGAGCCTTCCTTGAGGAAATGCCTTCATGAGATCCACCTATAAGGCATTCTCTCAACTAGTGATCAAGGGTGGGAGGGCCCATTGTGGGTGATGCCATCCCTGGGCTGGTAGTCCTGTCTTCTATAAAAAAGCAAGATGAGAAAGCCAGGGGAAACAATCCAGTAAGTAACATTTTCCCTGGCCTCTGCATCAGGTTCCTGCCCTGTGTGAGTTCCTGTCCTGACTTCCTTTGGTGATGAACAGCAAACGTGGAAGTATAAGCTGAATATGCCCTTTCCTCCCCAACTTGCTTCTTGGTTATGATGTTTTGTGCAGGAATACAAACCCTGACCAAGACACTTGCCAAAGGACTTTGGTTTCATTACAATATCATTATAATTATTTAAAGCACACCCATCATGTTGATATCCCGCTCTGTTACTCCAAAACTATGTCAAATAGCACGTTTAGACTGTGCTTGACCTAGGTGACGCCAATGTGCAATCAACATCTGGCTCTGTTTTGAGGGAAAACGAGGGATGACTCTACACCTTGTGCATACAAACTCCACCATCCATCCAGCGTGTCCCACAAAGCACAGGCCAACTCCTAAAAGCAAGAAGATACCAACTCTAAACTTTAGCAATGTATACTGGGACCATATGAGTACATGGGTGTATTAAAATCATATCAAACAAAACAGACTAACGAAGATTACAACACCTTTCTCTGTAGCCCCTACAGAGGAGCCCCTAACACTGCTGTGGTTTTGGTCTCCACCAACCTGTCTTCTCACTCCTCACTGTGAGCACGAAAGGGCCAACAGCTAGAGACCTCCTGAGCACCTGGGGCTTCAGTTTAGCTCCATCCCTACTGCTGATGACCAGCTCGAAGTGCCACCATCAGCCCATCTGTTTTTCGGTTTCACAGCAGCACCTCTGAGGGATGCATGTACCTCACCTTGCCTGGCAGCCTGTACCCGCACCTTGACTAAGTCCTGAGGCCTGGCTTAACTCTACAACGCTGGCTTGCTTGCCTTTGTGGTTGCCCACATCTGCCTGCACAGCGACTCGTTGCACAGCTTTTCCTACTTTCTCCCTCTGACTCATTCCTCTGAAGGACTTGAACTCTGTTGCAGCTTCTGCAAGCTTTTTGTAGCCATTCTGCAACTACACTTAGATATAATTACTATGTCACATAAACCATGTGATCTAAAAGTGAGTATGTGTAATTAAGATTGTGACAAAAGAGCCTATGTTTGCCAGTGGCCAGCTATCAAAGAAAACGAGGACTACTCGGCAAATTTCAGCCAATGAAATGGTGTAGCCGGTTTGCTATTATTGAGTGAATTCTGACATAGAGACACACAGACATATCTGTCTATGGTTTCTGATACAGTGCACCCGTAATGCACCAGTCCTGTGACAGACCTGACCAAGTCCAAATTAGGTAAGAAAAGAAGAGGGCATCCTGGCTCCCACAACCCTCCTCCCTTCATGAGATCACTAATGTCAGCACCCGTATCACAGCTACATAACTCATAATTTACTTCTAGAAAACTCCAAACCCCACACTTGCTCCAGAATAAGAAGTTTTTAAACTTCTCGCTCCCCTTTCAACTTGTTGGTCAGAGAATAGTCTCCTGACTTTCCCACAGTGTTTGGTTATTTGCAAATAGTATCGAGTAGAAAAAAAAAAGGAACTCAATCAGCAATGGCTGGAATAGCCCTGTACCACTTGCTCAGAATAGACCGAAAGGAATTTCTCACCCATTCCCAGCACCCAGCACAATAGGTTATATATAGCTATGGCACCACATGCCAGAACCCATGCCACCCATTCCTCTGACACATGATTTGACTCCTTCATAGTGAATGTAGGAATGTAGTCAGCCAGGCGATGGGTCAAGATTCCCAGGCAACTATCTAGGAGAAACAATTCTTAAAGGGGCACCAAGCATTACTGGTGCCAGTCAACCATCCTCCTGCATATCTAAAGAAGGAAAAGAAGCTGATACAGTTCCCAAAGAAGCTGATAAACTCTGAGGGGAAAAGAAATCGCCTTCCCCTCGTACTCCCACCTCCCCCTGATCAATATTCTGGCAATGTGCACATGCAACCCTTATTAAAATTCTAAAACTAAATAATGCATAGCAAGATGAAACTTCCTGGAATCTATAAATTATTTCCTGCCTTCTATTTTACCACCAGTTGCTTAACCTGACCAAAACCATATGAACACACAAACTGTAGAATAAAAAGCTATACGTATGTGTTTGCACATGCAAGTGTGTGTGTACATGTATGTGTACGTACCCACTTTTCCCAACTTGGACTTTGTTTTGAGCACCTAATCAAAGATTTGACTGAGGAAAAATAAGTAATTCTGAACTATGTGCTCTCTAGTGATAGAAAAATGTGCTTTCCTCTGTCATTCTGCATAGATATTAAACATCTATTTACAGAATAATTAGTTTAGAGATCTAATACTTAGCTTCTTAACAATTGCCTGTTTGCTGAAAATTTATATAAAAGAAGCTGAAGATTGTGGGTAACCTGCTAATTTGATGCAACCGAATCTAGAGGATTAGAGACTTCAAAAAGCAATTAGCTGAATGACTGCCTCCCTGCAGGAACTGTTTGTATTTTAAAAGCCCCAGAACTGCTCTGTTGGAGGCCCCGTAGGTACCTCTTCAACAAGGTGAATTGGAAGCATAGTCCGGGGCTCTTGGCCAGCCTAACTGATCCACGTAGGAAATGAGTCTAGACCTAAGTGCTCATGTGACTGAAGCAGATGGCAACTAGAAACTGCTTTCAGCTCCCATGACTAAACCTCTTGGTAGACACACATTTGCTACCCAGAGGAAACTAAATAAGAAATAAGAAAATCCTTTTTTAGGATAAAAAAAAACAATCCCTTCTCGATCAGATTTTTATCTATCTATGCACTCATCTATCCTAAGAACAAACACACAAAATATTTTTATCTGCCACTCAGAGTATTAATGGGAAACACAATATTTCATGCCACAGGTAGAATTTTTAAACACTTAGCATGACAATGATTAATTAAGCTCAGATAGGAGCAAAAATTCATAGGGAATTATAGCCACCAAGCTATACTGTTTAATTTCAAGTTATTTTCTGTTTTGAGAGAGAAAAAAGTGCTGGTTGGCATGAAACTGAATTTAGAAGGGGAGAGGTCAGAAGATGGATGAAGATATTGAAGAAGATATATGTGAAAGACAGAGATTCCATCCCACCACCCACACAAGAGACCAGAGAGTACACCAGTCATTCTTCAGCAGGGAAGGTGAGTCTGGACATCCTCGTAGCCTTTGGCTGACATTGCCCCATGGTCCCTGCTTGCAGCTGAGTCTTAATTGCATTTCTGCTTGTTCCAGCCTCTTCCCTGGTGTTGACCTTTGTTATCTGACTTCTAGATTCCTTGCTTGTATTTCCAAGTATTTCACCTTGGAACAATGGGACCTTGGCATGAATGATCCCTTAGAACTATAATAAAAGATCTACTAACCTACACAGGCTCAAGGCTTCAGATTCAGACATTGCCTTTAAAACACCTCCTACCCCTTGGTAGCCATGTCTAAGAACAGAGAGGACCTTGGGATTGTAAAGGTATAAGAATGCAGAAAATTTGTTGAAGTGATCAAGACAAGCCTATAGACATTTGTCTGGAAAGTTATCATGTGCCACTATCGTGTATGTAGAGATAAATGAGCTACTACATCTGACTTCTTAGAATATCGTTTGACACTCTTCCATACATCTTATGATTTTTTTTTATCACCAACAGAATGTAGCAAGCAGCTTTAATTCCAGAAGACTTATTTCTCTCTGTGAATGTTCTTCCTCACTAGATGGTAGGTACATCTCATGGTTCTCTTTATAGTTAGTGGCTACCAATTAACTTATGACTGAAAACATTATAAGCTTTACTTTCACAAACTGACAATTAAACATTTAATTCTAGTAGATAAAACAATTCAGGTTTATTTTTCAATATTACCTATTTCTCCCTTGGTTCTATGTGGATTTCACCCATTTAAACCTTTCCCTCTGAGAAAAGTTGTTGTCCAGCAGGCTCGCTCAGATGATTAGATTAACAGATGTCTCTAAAAATAACAAACTGAGGATAGTTTAAAAATACCCTTTGAACAACAATGTTTTAAAAAGATACTCAAACTGTCCCCAGTTCAACCCATAATTATAAAAAGACAGTTCAAAACTTGCCGGACAATGACCCAAGGAAGTAACTTCTGCTGTCTAATCAGTTAAAAATAGTAAAAAGTCCATCGTCACAGCAAAAAATAAACATAGAAGTTTGGGGTTTTTTGTTGTTGTTGTTGTTCACACAATCCTTTCAGTTCTAGGCAAAAAGAGAACCAGAGCCCTTAAGGTCATGGCAGTGTGAGTACCAGCAGTGACTTCTTTGGCTAACTGGTTTAGAGCTCCTACACTATGTTCTGGAGAGTACAGAGGATAAAGAGGGCTGCCGAGACCAGTGAGCGAAAGCGGAAGCGGAAGCGGACACTGAATCTTCAAACGTATTGACACATACGGTATTGTCCCTCAGAACTGGTTGTACTAACACAGGAAAGTGACACTCTCCTCCCACCATACAGCCATCCCTGTGACCTTCAGGGTCACTGGCAGGACAAAAGACGTGGACAATATTACGTTTATGTTGCCCAGTACTCACTCGACTTAGTCTTCCAGGTATCAAGCGACCTTAGAGACGCAGCCATCTTTTGGCTTGGTGGCTCACGCCTTTAATCCCAGCACTCGGGAGGCAGAGGCAGGTGGATTTCAGAGTTCGAGGCCAGGCTGGTCTACAAAGTGAGTTCCAGGACAGCCAGGGCTATACAAAGAAACACAGTCTCGAAAAACCAAAAAAAAAAAGGAAACGTCTTCCATACCAGGAATATAAACCACTTTCCTTTTTCTTTCTTTCTTTTTTAAAGATATGTTCTTTATTTACATTTCAAATGTTATCCCCTTTCGTGGTTTCCCCTCCGAAAACCCCCTATCCCATCCCTCCTCCTCCTGCTCACCAACCCACCCACTCCCGCTTCCACACCCTGGCATTCCCCTACACTTCAGCATGGAGCCTTCACAAGGCCAAAGGCCTCTCCTCCCATTGATGTCCAATAAGGCCATCCTCTGCTACATATGTAACGGGAACCTTCTTTTTTTCCACCAAACACTCTTTCTAGTGTCTAATTTGTTCTTCGCATTGAGAACAACTATAATGGATGTAGGCAGGAAGGATGGTAGAGGGTATTTATGACTAAGAGGGTATAATTCTGCATACAATGGCTATCATTTTTACTGGGAAAATTACATGAACATGATGACAGCAATAAAATCGCCCCTGGAAAGGATGTTGCTGTTATAATTAGCTCCACTCACACAGTTCCCTGACCAGCCTTCCTTCCCAGAGGCAGGCAACCTACTCTATTTGTCTTTGGGTCTGTAAGGGCACACCAAATGGACCTTGCCACAAATATGAACAATGTCCAAAAGATGTTTGCAGAATTCAATTCACCTGAAGATATGATACTTCACAAACCCGAGGGAACACCCTTAAAAATAAGGGCTACTAGTTTGTTACTCTTTGAGATGCATCCACAATGATAGGCCTGGGCTGATGAATCCTCTTTTGTGTTTATGAGAAGAGGGGCTGAGAAGCAAGAGGAAGGGTGTACATTTTTCTTAAACACTAGCAGCCACCATGCTGGTGTTCTCCATGCCGCTCATGAGAAGGCCTGAAGCTAGAGATGTGTCACCTGTCTTGGCTGACTGAAACTGAAGCAGAAACCTTGTGTACGCCTGCTGCTACAGCTATAGAAACAAAGACACATAGATCTGGGAAAGACAACCCACTACTAACATCTCCCAGAGGTGCCCAGAGAACTCTCATTCTTTGTTTTTAGGCCCCAGAAAACAATTTGTCACAATTTTATTTGTCAGTACTGAAATGACTGTGATAATTTCTAGGAGAACACAGGGCTTGTAAGCTTTTCTAATATACCTCTATTTTTTTCCTCCTCTGTTTTAACAGTATTGACTCACCAACAGAGATGTTGATGCTGAACAATGTGTCATTAGACAACTTCATAGAGGCTTTGAGATTAAATAACGTGCACTATAGAGTCACAATTTACATAACTTAATAGAAGTTACAAGTTTCATAAGTTTCATTACTACCTTCAAAATCCTTCCCTTTCTAAAAATGATTTATTTATTTATTTTACGGATGTAAGTACATTGTCACTGTCTCCAGACACACCAGAAGAGGGCACCAGATCCCATTACAGATGGTTGTAAACCGCCATGTAGTTGCTGGAATTTGAACTGAGGACCTCTGGAAGAACAGTCAGTGTTCTTAATCGCTGAGCCATCTCTCCAGCCCCTCAAAATCCTATAATGAAATGTGACAAGAACCACATGATCAACAATAATCCAGGAAAGAAGTCACTCGGTCACAGGCATACCCTGAGATGTTTCCTGCCTCTGTAGCCACTGAGCCTTCATAGACTCTCATAGAATATGGACGAAGGCAGTAATCAGCAAAACAGAAGGCCTGGCACCCAAGGTTTGAGAGGTGATCTTTTATTCTCAGCAATGCAAGGCCACGGGGCTGTGATTGTTTACAGCTTAGGGCCACCCAATGATGAACATGGGTCATCTCTGTAGGGGACATACTGTGATGGCCCCTTCAACAGTTCACTCAGCAGGTTCAGAGCAGCAGTTGGAGGGGATGGATTTACAGTCCATTCAGAATAAGGGTCGAAAGTGCAATGCACCACCCATTTGGGTTGTTTGCCTTTGGCTGGCCTGGTGAGTTCGAGACATTACTCCACCCTCCAGTTCTCCGAATTAGCAACACAAATACACCTATTCCTCAGAGGCTCCTGTCTATCTGACTGTATCACTCACCCTCACTGAAATCATTTCAGATTTCCCTTGTGGGGAGGGAGGGCTATCAATACTTATTAATTATTTATATTTGTCTTACTTGACTTGGAAAGTTCCTATCAACTCTCTTAAAAGGCTCATAGCAGTATTTCTGGTTATAAAGATTCATTTATAAATGCAAGCTCTGGGCTTATGCATACATTTTTCTCTCTTAAAAAAATAAAAAGAGATAAAAATTCTGTTTGGGATGTCTTTGCTGAATCAAGTCATAACCTTGGCCAAGCCAGCTTCAATTTAGATGTGCTTTGTATATTTAGACCACTAAGGCCCTGGCACAGGTTCTAAAGATGTGTTTCTATGTCTTCCTCCTCCACACAGACATCCACAGCAACTAGCTGTGTGGTTGATTTCTATACACCCACGACATGCCTACTGGGAAATGATACAATGGACGCAGGCTTTTAAGAGATTTTGTTTTTGAGAGCCTAGAACAGGAAATGAACCCTTGAAGGATCAGAGATCTATGAGGAGCTAATTTTAGAGACCATGGTTAGGACCTTGTACGTGAGAAAACAGTCACTCCAGACTCTACAATGTCAGCCTCTCTTTCACATAGGAATGGTTGGAAAGCAAGCCTCAGTTTGGTTAGTGTTTTGGAAATTTCCATTATCTCTGGTGATGTAGTAATCCGTTCTGAGGAATGTCCTCTAGGGCAGAAGTTCTCAACCTGTGGATCTATCAACGGGCCCAGTACACCTCTCTTTTGATCCTTGAGTTGTTAATTTTTTCTCTATCGCAATAAACTGTGATAACATCCAAGTTGATAAATACAATATTGCCTTAGAGCAGCGACTCTCAACCTTGCCAATGCTGTGATCCTTTCATAGGGTTTCTTACATCATGGTGATCCCCAACCATAAAACTACGTCATTGCTACTTCATAGCTGTGATTGTGCTAGCGTTGCGAATCATAATGTAAATATCTGATATGCAGGACCCCAAAGGGTTGGGAACCACTAAATATATAGACAATGTGTCAAAGTGCATTTAATGCCGTCTGATGGTCAAGATATATTTTAACTAAGAAAAAAGTAAGTTGCAAGAATTCTATAAAAGGAGAGCATGTGGAAGCATTACTTGTCCCTTTTGGGTGTGGCTGGATAGGTAGCCAGCTTCTTTTCTGTTTTCAGATAAAACCCCAAGAGAGAACACTTTTCTGAGGACAGATTCCAAGGCCTGACAGAGTGACCATAACACTCCATCATTCTAGGACTCGAAGTCATCCCCTCTCCGGCTTTTGTGTGATCACAGGAAGGACAAAGGCATGTGAGAACTTAGTATTCCTTCAGTGGTCCACTTTACATGACTAAAATTTCAGTTTGTCATAGTTTTTTTTTTAAGAATTAGCACATTTATACTTTATAATTGAATCATAATTTTATTGATTTATATTTTTGTAATTTACTTATGTATTTTTTCTTTATTTTCATTAGCCTAATGTCTTAGTAAGAGTTCCTATTGCTGCACAAACATCATGACCAAGAAGCAGTTGGGGGAGGAAAGGGTTTATTCAGCTTACACTTCCATACTGCTGTTCATCACCAAAGGAAGTCAGGACCGGAACTCAAGCAGGTCAGGAAGCAGGAGCTGATGCAGAAACCATGGACTTACTGGCTTGCTTCCCCTGACTTGTTCAGCCTGCTCTCTTATAGAACCCAAGACTACCAGCCCAGGGATGGTCCCACCCACAAGGGGCCCTTCCTACTTGATCACTAATTGAGAAAATGCCTTACAGCTGGATCTCATGGAGGCATTTCCTCAACTGAAGCTCCTTTCTCTCTGATAACTCCAGCTTGTATCAGGTTGACACACAAAACTAGCCAGTACACCTATAATCTGCATTGGTAGATTTTTGTCCATTCCTTTACCCAATGAAAAGCAAAATGATCAAAACACACAAACACACATTCAGAATCTTTTCTGGAAATTTTAGTGTTGGTCATTGAGACCTAAATTAAAACACAGAATCTAGCTTATATCTTACTTAAGAAAATCCATTTGGGTATTCTGCCTGCCCCATGCTTGGCTGACTCTCCATATTAGTACCACTCTTCGGCGAGCCCTAGACATACAAAACAAGATGAAAGATATTGAATTCCAATAATGTGGTTTTAAATCTACCCTCTTTGCCCTTTTCCAGAGGCTCCTTTGGGAAATAAAAATGGATAAGAATAACATATCTGACTGCCAAGCACAGCGGCCATCCATTATTAATACTCCAATGACCTGCCAAAATGGAGGATGAAGGGTCTATTCAAATAATCCTGTAACAGCGATTCAACCTCCTCAAAGGGCATTATTCTTTGCTTTTGAAATCTGTTACAAGCTAAGTGACAAAGTCAGTTTCAATGTACTTTTTGTATATCTAGGTTAATTTTTATCTAAAATGTTGTTTTAAAACCCATTGCTTATTTGGGTTTATAACCTAGTGAAGAACTTTCTTCTCCCTAATTATGCACAGAGAATTCTGTTCCTTTCAAACAATGGGTGGGGTTTCAGAATACATACAAAAGAAGTGGCAGGATCAATAAATGAGCTCTGAGCTAGCTTGGACAACATCTGAACCTAGATTCATTCAATATTTCATTCATGGTTGGTACACTCTGCCCCCTTGTGCCCTAAACCATGTTCTCGGCCCACTCCTAATTCACTGTAGACAGAAACCATTTTGTGATGGTCTGGTGAAAATTCAGGTGTGTGCAAGTGTACTGACAGTAAACAGACATAATAAAATTAAAGACACAAAATAAAAAGGGCAACTTAGCAGGGGATGCTGGGAGTATGGGTAAGAAAAGCCCTGTCGAGAGGGTCACAAGGCAAAACAACTTCCATTATTTACCTATAAGGTAGACTTCAGCTACTTCTGAAGCAAAATGGGATATACCAGTTGACTTCCAAATAGAGAGCACAACTAACATTTTTTAAGACAGAGGGAACATGGGGGTAAAGAACAGAAAGGTGACGGTCCTGGCACTAGAAGCATGCCGCTGGAATTGTGAAAGTTGAAAGAAAGGTTTGGTAGAGGAATTAGACACCAAGGACATCAATAAACATAAGGATATAGCACTTAAATAATTTCTGCATACAGACTGCAACTAAGCAAGACAAAGAAGATCATCCAGAAAAGATCACATCTTCAGAACTGCATTACGTCTTTGTGCAAATAATTCAGACTACCTGGAAGGCAGAAGCAAAGGCTGAGAGAAACCTTAACTGTGGGGAGATCCAGGCTGGAACGGATAAGCTAACCAGAGAAAACAGTGATGACAAGAAGAAAAGCTTACAGAAAACCTAAGTGTTTCTGGTGAAAGAGGATGCCATGTGTCTGTGCTGCTTGTCTGTCCATCCGCTCACAGTGCATCAGGGAGGAGGGCTTCCATGAAGATCACACAAAGGTCACAGGCCGTCTCCCTCCCAGGCTGGAAGAGAACAGCTCAGAGTGATTTGGCCCAGAGGGATCTTTTCCCTTCTTCCTCACATAGGTCACTAATGTCACAGCCATCAATGACCCCAGGAGCTCTCAGTACTAAAATGCCTCCTGGGATCCGTCCACTGAGAATTGATTTTATTGGCCACTTGATCAGCAGTTTCCTTGAACTGGGGCTGACCAATGCTTTCCTGAAACTGGCATTGTAACATTTCATGATGTTAGGAAAGGTAAAGTCATTTTGATAGTATCCATTCTTCATAGCTTAAAAGGATTGGCCCAGATAGAGTTTGAGATTTATTAAACATGCTATATAAATGTTAGAACAAAAGCTGGGGCAATCATGTGATCCAAAAAGACAAAGAAAATACACTGGCTTATTCACAGGGAAAGGGATTGTATGTGGGTCATTTTCTGTTGTTCTGCTTTGGCTTTAGTATCAGTGTGCGTTTATCTTTATATTATAATTTATAAGAAGCATGGAGTATTTTTTTTTTAAAAAAAGGAAAATGATGGATTTTGCTTGCCTTCTTGTTCTTCAGCATATATACAAAGATCCAGCATTTAAAGACCAGGAGAGGATCATGAATACACTACAGCAAAGGCTGACCCAGTTCAGAAGGTCGGAAGCACAGAGACAGAAAACAACACAGAGGCTTTTGTGTAAGCCCCTCCCCTTTAATCTGTGGGAAAAGATAACTAGAGCCAAATCCTTGGCCAGGAACTCATCCCAAAACTTACTTTAAATGTAACCAGAATACATTCTGTTTTCAAACGCAGGAGGTCAGCTGCGTGCAGAGGCGGCAGCAGCGGGGTTTATGGAATGACAGAGATTTCCGGGAGAGGCAACTTCAACAGGAATATAAAAAGGGTCAAGTAACATACAGCAGATGTAAACTGACACCAAGCTAGAACGGCCCGCCTCCTTGAAACTCTATAAACAGCCAGAGATACAAAGTCCCAGAAACAGGACGCTACTTGCTTCCGAGCCAAGCAGAATCCAGTTCTGACCACTTTGGAAACTGGTGTCCTGGGGCCACCTCCTCCCTTGCATAAGATCTGGATAGGCCATAGGAAAGGACTGCCATTTTTAACTGGGTGTCTCTCATTCCATTTGTATAGTCTATGATGATTCAGAAAACAAATTTATATCACACAAATGGCTCAGGGTGTATGGAATTTTAAATTTAATTGTTTTTCAAAAAAAATAACATCAAGATCATTGTTAAAAAAAAGAAACTTTGAAAGGTCAGACAAAATTTAATCAGGGGGCAGAGAAGAGTCAGTGGTTAGGAGAGTGGCACCAGGTTCAGTTCCCAGCTCTGATGTGGAAGCTAACAGACATCAGGTGACTCTAGTTACAGGGAATCCAGAATCCACTTCTGACATATACCAGGCACATGTGTGTTGTACAGACATTACATGAAGGTAAAATGCTAATACAGGTAAAATAAAATTTTAAAAAAATGAATCAGGGATTAATTATGTCTATCTACCACCAAACAAAACTGCCTGGTATAGAAATGGCCCCCGGTAATCACTGAATGAGGAGTAGCTGGGTAAGTCTCTAATCATTCCCCTCTTTGTACAAATGTATTCCACATTCTGTATACACTATACTGTATTGCAGAATTGTTCTGCTTTTATTCAATAGCACATCACGAATATTCCTCCGTGTCAATTAACATCATTCATAATTCCTAGGGCAGAGTAACATACATTATTTATTAGCCAATTCCTTGTTGCTGGATAACTGAACTTTCATTCTCTCCTTGAGAATTTTTTACTTTGTTACCACTATTGTGCATGTATGGGGGGGTAGCACACACAACAACATGTGTGTAGGGTCAGAGACAGCCTTGTGGAGTCAGTTCTCTCTTACCTTATGTGGGTTACAGGAACTGAACTCAGGTCATCAGGCTTACAAATCAAATCTCTTTACCCACTGAGCAATCTTGCTGGTTCTCTTTATTGTCTGTCTCTGTCTCTGTCTCTCTCTCTCTGTCTGTCTCGGGGGGGAGGGGGGTCGCAAGGTGTATAAGTCTATACTTCTTAAGTGCAACTTAAGTGCAAGCCTTAGGGACCCGCCTGCCTCTGCCTTCTCTGCACTAGGATTACAAGTGTATGCTAACACATCAACTTTTTTTTACTAGGTTCTGGACATTGTGCTCATGAGGCAGGCACTTTACCAACTGAGCCCCCCTCCTCCCCTTTCCATTCTCTTAAAGGCACAAATATACTGTTGGTAAATCAAATTCTACCTTTCCTTTGTTAGACTATACGTTCTCTAAAAATAGCCTTTTCTGCCTGTCTTGATTTCTATTAGATCCTAGAACCTAGGATCTAATTTTCCTTTGGGTAGACAGTAAAGGTAAGAATAGGAAATTGTTCGATTTTAATATAAAATGAACAATAAAGAATTGCCGGGGAAATCTGAAAGAGAAGAGTCCAGTTAGCAAAGAGGCCAGTGAGGCAGCTTAGCAAATGTTAGAATAAGCTTCAGGAATCCAGATTGATGCTAATACAGAATACAGAGTGAGTCTAGAAGTGTATTCAAACACATGTGGGGATTTGCAATGTGACATCTCAAATCAGTGGGCAAAATGTACCAACTGATAAATTAAGTTGAATTTAATATACACCTTATAAAGTCCCAGTGGATCAAAAACAAATAAAAAATAAAAGGTGTGTGAATATGATTTAGAAAAACTACATAGGAAAGACTAGACTAGACTCAAAATCTAGAGCCATTAAAAGAAAGAGATTTGGCTATCATGGAAACTATTGCCAAAGGTACAGGAAATAGGCATAGATCAGCACTTACAGATAGATAGCAAATTAGTTTAACAAATGGAATACAATTTGGCTGCTTCTGTTAAATTTCTAATGTGTATATGTATCGAATAGCAATCCTACTTTTGAGAATTTAAGTGTTCAACATCTTTATACTTTTTGTGAAATGTCTTACATGCAAGTCTATTGTGGGAGCATAGTTTATAATGTTCAAATATTGGTAATACACTAAATGTCCATTATTATGATATATTTATTTGAATAGCATATAGATAAAAATAATGATGGTAAGAAAACTTTTTATGCTATAAAATAGCAACCTCTTGGGCTGGAGAGATGGTTCAGTGGTTAAGAGCACCAACTGCTCTTCTAGAGGTCCTGAGCTCAATTCTCAGCAACCACATGGTGGCTCACAACCATCTGTAATGGGATCCGATGCCCTCTTCTGGTGTGTCTGAAGTCAGTGACAGTGTACTCATAAATAAAAAATAAATTATCATTTTTTTAAAAAAAAATCTCTTCATGATAAAGTTTAAGAAAGCAGAGTGTGTTATATCTATACCTATATTATATCCATATGTAAGAACAGTTAATAAAAAAGAGCCCATGAATGAGAAAAAGAACAAAGAGGAGTACATGGCAGGATTCTGGAGGAGGAAAGGAGAGGGAAAAGGATGCAATTATATTATAATCTCAAAAAATTATAAAATAATTATCTAAAATCTCTCTTCCCTAGTGTGTTTCAATACTTTAAAATTTCCCTTGTGTATTTATTAGTGGTTTACAAAACATTTCTATTTTATATAATATTACTTTTTATATGTCTTAGAAAAGTGTTTCTTAACCTGTGGGTCGTGACCCTCTTGTAGGTCACATATTAAACATTTATGTTACAATTCAAAACAGTAGCAAAATTACACTTTTGAAGTAATAATAAAATAATTTTATAGTTGAGGGTCACCACAACATGAGAAACTGTATTAAAGAGTGGCAGCACTGGGAAGGTTGAGAACTTCTCTTAGAAGGAGATACAAAAGGATCCTTTCCAACCTAAATTTGTAAAATAGCATCCCACAGGAAGCACAAAGCTATAGGCTTAATTTTGGAAGCATATTTCTAGAAATATTTTAAACTTCTATTTTTATAATACAAGGTCGTATTTTAAAATTATAATAAACTAGCATGCAATAGAAAAATAAAAAGCAAAGTGTAATATAATAGTTTAAAATAATATAACTTATGGTTATTATATATAGGGTACTTTTAATCATGGAAATTACATATGTTAGTATATGATTAAAGGAATAGTTTTTTTAGCTGTATGGATATATAACAATCAATACTGCAAACACTTGGCAACCTTTTTGTGTTAAGACTGTTTGCAGTTTGGCTTCGACATTTAATAAAACCTAAGTTAAGTGGAAAAAAGGAGGTCGGTTTTACAGCAGTACATTCAAAATAAAGTGAGAGAAAAACAAGAATCCATATTACTATATGACATATGAACTCTAGAAGGATTCACAAGCAACAAGGCTAAGTACCACCTTATAGGCCTTTACTGGGAGAAGAAACTAGCCAAAGGTCTGACTGGCACACTGGAGGATTAAAATTACCCTGTATCATTTCTCTTTATATTTAAATTTTCACACTTACGAATATATTTTAAATCTAAAAATATTAAGCAACAACAAAACACCAAACCAATTTTGATATGGCCAAATTACAGCGGAATAGTCCTACTATAACTCCATTTTCCTCAGTGAAAGCAACTTGGTGGTTTCTAGTGTTCTGATTGGTAATCCTCGAGGCTCCAGCACCTTTTGCCATGCACTTTCTTTAAGGAACAGTACTTCGTTTCTCTGACTGAAGCATCTTCAACCTGTGAAGCAGAGCAGTCTAAAGCACTTCAACAATGTCACGGTTGAAAGCACCCTTGTTAGTAGTCTCCCAAGCACTTTTAAAAAGCAAAGCCTTCAATCGAACAGACCGATCATTTGAAAGTAAGATGCAATTTATTCATTGATTGAGATGGCTTGATGGCAACCTTAATAGTCCTCATTCTGTGAATGAGGAGTTTTCGCACGGAGGAGGAGGTCCACTCAAGATGATAACGCATGCTTACAATGCTCCTGGTAGTTGGACCACTTACCGACGGAGTACATTTACTGCCTCATACTAGGCTGTCTGTCATCCCCTAAAACGGCAGTAATAGGATACAATCATTAAGCAGGAGCCAATGCAATAAAATATTGAAGACATTGGGCTTACTGCAGGAACTGCATCTGCATGGGCAGAATAAAGGAAGGGGTAAAGAAGAAACAAAGGTCAGGGAGAGAAGCCTGCCTCATGGAAGAAACATCACCCGAGAGAGTGACGGTATGCATTCTGCTCATATTATCCCATTAACTAGCAAATCATTTACTCTGCTAGGACATAGCTTCCTGAATTGTAAAATGTGGGAACTGTTGCACTGGAGTCTTTGCTATGCGCTCAACAAACCTACTTTCTGCTGGGCTCATCTGCATTTCCCAAGTGCCCTTAGTGGGGCACTATGTCTGCGTATGTAGTGGCTAGCAGAATGTGCTCAGGATAGTACACTTCAGTATCAGACCTAATCCCTGAAGATCGTTTTGGGGTGCTCAATGACCTGTCTTCCTGTTGTATTGCCTACACTCAGAAAATCCAGGGAAAGAAAAGAAAAAAAGAATCCTAAGGGCTTAGAAATGAGCCTCCAGATTGGCACTATCCAATATGGGTACACTTGAAAGGTACCTAGACCAGGGTGTGTAGAGTATACATGTAAAACACATATGTATGTGTGCCATTTAAGTGCCTTGTGTATGTGGAGCCAGAAGAGGGCATCAGGTCCCCTAGAACTAGAGTTATACATGGTTATGAGATATCATGTGGGCATTCGGAATTAAACGCAGGTCTTCTAGAAAAACAGCCAACTCTCATGACCTCTGAGCCACTTTTTTCTCCAACTCCCCTTAATTATACATTAAAATGACAATATTTTGGAAAAATGATTTTAAAAAACTGTTAAAATTAATTTTACCTATTTATTTTTACTTTTAAAATGTTGCTACTTGGAAATTTAAAATCACATATTGGGTTTGCATTTGGAGCTCATTATTATATTTTAATTGGGTAGATCTGCCAAATCCCAGTCTTTGAATCAGTGTGTAAAACAGAGCTCGCTCGGTGCTACCGCGTGCCACAGCAAGGGACCCTGGCAGCACCAGGCTGTTGGCTCAGTCTTTGCTCCTTCAGGAGTCCACTCAAAGTCCTGTGTACTTTAAGATAAAGAAAAGGGATTTGTCAATCTGCCCTTTAAGATAAAGAAAAGGGATTTGTCAATCCTAAATTGTGGTGAAGGAGTTGAGGGGAGAGTGTGTTATCACAGGACAGTGGCTACATCCATTATGCCTGTAGAGTACTGAAACCATTGAGAAAACCAGCAAAGAAAGGGAAAAAAGGTAAAACGATGTTACAACCAGCTGAGAGCGCTGGGCCTTCCTCATGGAGTATTCTTCCAGAATCCCCTGAAGTCCTGCTCAGGGGAGATAAATGCCAGAATCTTCACCATTCTACCTAGCATACGCTCCGACAATACCACACCAACCCTGACCAGCTGTGCTGTGTGGACACGTCTATCCCCCTCTGGCACTGTGCATCCAGAGGCAGATGCTGAACTCTGGGGACAGAGGCTCAGTGTTAGAGTGGTGTAAGGAGCAGTTGGTGACTTCGGTTTGACTGTTATATTTCCCTCTGTCTTTGCAATAAGAATCCTGCAGATACATTGCAATATTCATTTTCATATAAATAGCACCGTACCAACGATTTTCTGTATAGCAGTCTGCCAAATGAACAAGCCGTGCAGGGGATTGCGGGAGCCTATTTCTCCACGAAGCTCATTGGCACCTTTTGCTAACAAGATCACTGCTAACAACTGCTTCTATTTCTTGTTAACAGTTCCATGGTTCAAGCTAATGTTCAAACATGTCAGTTTTTCTTCTCTCTTCTTATCTCTTTTCTTGAAAATAAAGGCTTAGTTTAGAGTCATTCATAACGATAATCTTTAGAAAAAGAAGAAAAAGGAAACAAAGTATGAGCCTCCAATACATTTTGTACATATTAACTAAACTTTTAAAAATAATAAGTAAGCAGGCTTGGTGATGCACACCTTTAATCTCAGTACTCAGGAGGCAGAAGTAGGTGGATCTCTGAGTTTGAGGCCAGCCTGGTCTACTAAATAAGTCCAGGACAACCAGGGCTCTGTTAAACAGAGAAACCCTGTCTAGAAAAACAAACAAAACCCAACAACAACAACAACAACAACAAAAACAAAAACACTACATAAATTGTGTTTTGTAAAAAAAAAAAAAAGTTTTATGTTTCTTACTCAGGTACACGAATACTTACTAAGCTAAGTTTACCTTTAATTATAGAAATTTGGTCTGAGTCAGCTACGATGGTGAAATAAAAAAAAAAAATAAAGCCCATGTAACACGAGTATTGTATCCAATCTCTGTTTCAGTTAAGAAGTGATTAATGCTTAAAAAAATTAGACATGAGAGCTGGTAATAGTCAATGTTATTTTTAGTATTTATAATGATAATTAAATATGATGTGATAAATGACAATAAATACCATCTAATGGTATCTCAAATACGGAGGTTGTCAAAATGACAATATGTTAATAGTTATATCTCATTCATATTATTAATAGCATGTCAATTTTGTTAATAAATGCTTCAGTGAACATCAGTATCAAAGCTTTTATTATCCCCCATATATATTCATCTTCTGAACAGGAGAAATTTATAGGAACTGTCTATGTAAAGCTAAAAAAAAAAATAAAATAAAAATTTAGTCATCTAAACATTGAAGCAAGAAATGGGACAGGAGCTCGGTGGTGCAAGGCTAGCCATGCACGCATGAGGCTTAGGTAATCCCCATCATCAAAAAAATAAACAAACCAACATAAAACAAACAGTAACTAGACAAACAAGCGAATGCAAAGCAGACTTCCTTCTTTCATTTTCTTGTTCTTTTTTCTTATGAGTGTTAAACTTTGTGTTTTAAAATACGGATTACCCATGTAGACGTTCATAAATCAGGAATCCATTCACAACACATAATTGTAAGATGAAAAATGTGGACTACCACTCTGATGAAGAAGGGGAACACTGTTGATAGTCAACACCTTCCCACAAGCCCCTCTGCCTGGAAAAGAGCAAGACTATTAATTATAATAATCATTCCTTCTTTCCTTCCTGGTAGTCATTTCAGTTACTTGGTATCCACTCTCAAATCAAACAATACAAGCTTTCCTGTTTTGTTTTAATGGAAATATAATCATACAGAATAGACCTCTTTGTATTGCTTCTCCCACCAAATATTATTTCTGAAGAATCTTCCCACCCTGGGTTGTTCTGTATCCAGACTTATCTGGAACTTGATATACAACCCAGTTAGTCTTGAATTTGCAGCAATCTTTCTGCCTCAGCCTTCTAAATGTTGGGAATACAGGAAATGACACCACACCCAAATAGATCAATGCTTTAATATACAGATGAATACACAACCTACACATAGACTATTAGAAATAATAAAGCGAGCAGTTTTAGAAGACTCTTTCCTTTCCAAACTATGCTGACTTAAGATTCCAAAATGCTTTGACAAGAGAAAGGCAAAAAAGAAGGAAGATGTATAAAATTATTTAACCAGCAACTCCCTCCTATTTGGCATTAAAATTCCTACTAAGTACCTCCTATATGGCATTAAAATTCCTAATAACTACCTTCTATATGGCATTAAGATCCCTACTAAGTACCTCCTATATGGCATTAATATTCCTCCTAATATGGGGCTTAGTGGTTAAAAGCACCAGCTGTTATTCCAAATGGACCCAGGTTCATTTCCCAGAACCAACATAGTAGCTCACAACTGTCTGGAATTCTAGTTCTAAAGGATCTGGCTCTCTTACTCAGACATGCATGCAGTCAAAACATAAATACATAAAATGAAAATAAATTCTTTAAAGAAATATTCCTATTGGGTTAGGAGCACTGGCTGCTCTTTTAGAGGTCCTGAGTTCAATTCTCAGCAATCACATAGTGGCTCACAAGCATCTGTAATGGGATCTGATGCCTTCCTCTGGCATGCAGGTGTGCATGCAGATTAAATATATACATACATACATGCATGCATACATACATACATACATACATACATACATACATCTTTTTTATATATATAAAAAAAGATTCCTATTAACCACTGGCACATTTACACAAGTCTGGCCTCCCAACCCTGGCCTCTTGTTGATATCCTGGTCTCCATGGCAACTACAACCAACTCACTCTTGTGCTCATGTTTCTGAGGCTACTTGTGTGAGAAGGAATTGACTTGAGGTGCCCAGTGTCATTTCACTCTGAAGCACGTGTTCCATTATCAGCGGGCAGAGGTGAAATCATTCTGTTACTGTAGCCTTGTTGCTATCTCCCCACAGCTAACTCCTAGAGCCTGAGAGAGCATCCCTGAGGACTGTTAGAGGTCTGGTGGCACTCACTTCCTGTGATTAATAGCCAGCCTGTGATAGAGCTCACAGGTCCTATCTTTTCCCTTCTTTTTCCATGTTTGCACAAAGGCAAATATTCATTCATTCAATCAGTCAGTCGGTCATTCAAAAAGTGTTGACTGGATGTCAACAGTGAGTGAAGCATCCTTCTCTCCTCTAGCAAGTATGTGCTAAATAGAGCACAAAAGCAGAGTTCCAGCTCTACTAAAACCCAGGTGTGTACTGACACAAATACTGGATGCAGTGTTCTGGTTACAATGGAAGTTAACTATCTGGAGTAAGAAACAAGGTACATAGTTATAGATTTTGCCACATTTTGGAAAAAAGTGAGCTAAATTCCTGTTGGGTTTTTTTTTTCCATCCTGAAAGATCCTGTAAGGCACAGGATGTCTTCAGATGCACATTCCACTGCCCTACCACATCCCGGATGCCCTAAGAGTTCTCTCTCTCTTGTGCTTCAATGGCTTCTAAGGATGAGACCACACAGTTCATCAGAATGCCTGTGGTCAATGCACAGATGGGCCTCAATAACCAACTAGTAATAAATGAACAGGCAAAATCTAAAATGAAGCTTTAAAAACTGCTCATGGAATTTTCCTGTAATACAAAGCTGCCCTGAGATGCTAGCATGCCTGGTACCTGGCTCACTGAGGCGCTCTAAGAATTCTGGGTGCTGAGGTTCATTCTCTTCACGCTGTCTACTGGTGGTAGAACTATATATAAAAGACTGAAAACAGTGCCTGTGCCTAACCCAGAGGACTGCAGTTGTTACACAGTCAAGCAAGCACCTGTTTTTAACAGCTGACAGTCATTCTGATTGGCCGGTGTTCACTGCATGCTAAGTGTTAAATATATGAATTTAAGTATCATGTATAAGGAAGATTGCCATTGATAAAATAAACGATGAGAGAGAAGCCTGGCTATCCGAATTCTAACACTGTAATGTGAAATTATAGGACATATGAATGATATCAGTGAATTGTCCTTAAATATTAATAATCAAATAAATATGTTAATAAATAAAACATATATACCACTTATTTTTTCATAAGTAGCTTTTATCAAAACTTCTTAAAGGAGAAAAACTTGAAGGAAAAGCAGGAATGGCTATATAATATCAGAAAAACATTCGTAAAAAGAATATTACCGGAGATAAAAAGACTCATTTCGTAATGATAGAAAGACAAATTCGTCAAGAACATATATTGCTAAGTTCATGTCCTGATGTAGAGCTTCAAAATAAAACAACCAGCAGTGGAACTCCAAGGAGAGACAGACAGATTTATAGTTATAACATCAACTTCAAAGCACTTCTCTCAATAGGGCATGAGAAAAATACACACAAAGATATAGGTAACGTAAATATCTGAACAACACCAGCAACTAATTTGACATTAAGTCAATCAGGGAGTCAAGTGGTCCTCCCAGCCAACAGTATCATTCATACTTTCTTAAGTGAAAGTGTTCTACAGAACAGATGATAATCACAAAATCACTCTTAGAAGATTTAAAAGATTTAAGCCACAATACATATGCCATCTTAATGTGATGTAATTAAATTAGAATAGGACAATAGAAATAATAAGGAAGATTCTGGAAGTCCCCAAATATTTAAAAAGTAAATAATACTTTAAAAATAGCCCATGTATCAAAGAAAATAGCTGAAATGTAAACGAGAAAGCATTTCTGCACGAAGCATTTCTGCATGGTTCTAGACTCCTGCTAAAGTCTAGTCTGTAGCATATTTACATCACATGAACCTTCTGAAAGGTACCCTCTGCCCTACTAAACATCAACCTAGCCTTCAAGGACAGTTACTGCAGCTGAAAAACACCAGAGGAAGAAATGATTTCTTCCAAACTAAGAAGCTGAAGCAGGGAAGAAAGCCATAAGCCAGGGGCATGATGGGAGTGGGATTGGGGGGGCTAATAACTGCCAGTAACTAGAGCTCAGGGACCCAACACCCTCTACTGATTTCTTCAGGTACTGCACACATGTGCATCCAACACACACACACACACACATGCAAATGCCTGCACACATGCATCATGCATGCATACACTTATACTTAAGTAATAATTTTAAGTTAGAACAAACAAAAGAGATATCACCCCCTCCATAGGCAATTTGCTTAGAGAAAACAACTGCTGACGGCCCCATTTTTAACTAGTAATCCTTACACTTAATTCCAAGAATACTCCTCTCTTGATATAGTTGTCAGAATCTCAAGACTAACCTTTCACTAACATGAATGACCGTCTCTTGAACAGTTAAGGTTGAACCACGCAAGTGGATCAAGAGTTGAAGGTCATCATTATCTTCAGACACAGTTGGAAGCCTGCTTGGGCTACGTGAAATTCTCCAACAAACAAACTTCCATCAAGCTAAGTGTTGACTGCTATTCGCTTTGAGTGGATTCTAGAAAAGTGATAAGCTGTCCAAGTACATGCTAAATTACACCAGTTACAAAACTATATATATGCAATGTGATATAAGGGATATAGATAGATAGATAGATAGATAGATAGATAGATAGATAGATAGATAGATAGATATAGATATATAGATATATGGCTTGACCAAAAGTTTTAAAGTATCTTTGACAGTATTTATTTACCTGTTTTCAAGCCAGATACTTGAGAGTTAAAGCGGACCTGAATGTATAAGCCAGGTCAGCACAGTTAGGGTAAGCAGAGCGGTGTGCATGTTACACTGATGGGACCAACAGCAGGGTGGGGTGTATGGAGAGCACAGTGAATACTTTTATCAGTCTGGACCCCATCCTTAATGTGTAAAAGCCACTTGCTCTGAAATGAAGGGCATTAACCTTTTCCCATCATCTCCCACAGATCCCAAGCCTTTCTTTTGCAACTGTAATAAGGGCAATAAAACACAAGAGAGAAAGGCCAGTCTTCAACAGACTTTTATTACAAGCTGAACAAATTCCTCAGCCTCCCTTACCTCCTAGAATCCAGATGTAGGTTCTTGACAACACTATGGAGACTTTTATTTAAAGCATATTGCCTAGCTAGGGAGTGGAACACAGAGCCCATCAAAACAGTTATGCTGTGTGTGGGAGAGACACTTGGGACTCTGGTGCTGTGCTCTGGATTGAATGGTTCAATGACTTCTGTCCATTATAAAGAGTTCCCCACCCCCACCCCAGCCTACCTGAATGAAGAAGTCCGGTGTGTGGCAGTGTCCTAAACAGGCTGCTGCAGTTTCTTGTCCTTTGGCCAAGCCATCCACTCTGTCAGTCACACCACCATACAACAAGCAAGAAGCAGCAGAGAGAAAGCCCAGATCGGGTGACTCAAGTCCATTTGGTTTTCAACCGGCTGTCACCGGTTAACCAGCTTTACAGAGAATATAATATACACACACACACACACGTAACTTTCTTTCCGTACCTGGACAGGCCAAGAGCTCTGGGCCTAACTGCTTAGAGACTTGCAGTGAACTGTAATGACAATAAGGTTTCAAATGCTCAGTCACTCAGCTCCCAGACTGCTAACTGGAATTTCATCCCACATGTGCCCCTCACAATTAGCAGGGTTATTTTAGGCACTGACCTAAGTTCCCTGAGAATGCACGCCGATGGCAAAGGCTGTCTAATGTGTCAGTTGCTTGGTTACACTAGAAGCTTGTGTGCGAAGCTTACTGTTTGTGTGGTCCGTTGGTGTGGTGTTTCTTCTGCACAACACTGCACTTTTCAGCTCAGAAGAAACACCAGGATTACCCACATCTCTAAATACCGACAGGGAGCTCAGCCCACGAGGCAGACCACAGTTACTGATTTGCTAACTGCCTGGACTGTCAGAACACAGAAGCCAAGAAGAGCATGTGAGTGTCTTGGACAGCTGTGTGGAGAAATGGTTTGATTCTGACTGGCCGCACACATCCCACAGTGCTCTGCTGCACAAGGAAACTGCCCAGAATTCTATGTAGATTGTTCAGACCCTCCAGAGACCGCTAGAAATACAATACACTATAAATATGCTTCACAATTACGAAAGTTAGCTGCTAGATTTTGACAGATATCCACAAAGAATGCTATTTTTCAAAAACTACAAACTAACCCACCTAGTGGCAAGCATGATTGTTCTATAAATATGGGTCTTAGGAAAGAAAGAACCAAGAGACCATGGAAGGGAAGGGTATGGTGCCCCCTTACCAGAGCCTGTCCTTGGCAGTGCTGGACATTCTTGCTCCTAGACAAGTGGCGTATGCTCACAAAGCTTCCGGCTTCCTCATAAACACCCTACTCATGGCTTCCACAAACACTGGGCTCGAGGAGAGAGGGTGAATGTTCCAGAGGAGTAAGCAGAAGTTAGAATTTTCTGACTAGAGATCTGCTGAGAACCAGTCAGCTTCATTGTCAAAGAAGCTTAAATAAAAGCTAGATGTGACTCATCCATATTCCCCTAAAGAGGGAACTTTCTTTCCCTCACTCTGGCTCTCTCAAGTGCCCCAACAGTCACCCCTCCTTGCCTGAAGAATGTGTAGTCTTCTGTATGCCCCATCTCTGCTTCTGCTGACATCTCAATGGTCTCTTCACCCCATAGCCCACACTCAGAACAGGCAACTCTAGTTGGCCCTTGCTGTGTCCAGTTCATTTCTGCAGGGCTACTTTAAAGTGCACTGTGTCCTTAGAGGGTGATAATAAATGTTTGCTGAGCAGAGGAGCTCCAGAGTGCAACAGAATTGCTGGGAAAGAAGACTACACTGGGGCTCAAAGCAAATTCTACCTAGCCTGTTATTAGTTGAGTTGACGAGTAGTCCTGAGGTGGCAAACAGATGCCATGTACATTATACATAGCAAGCCCCATGCGTGGCCAAGCTTCCGTACAAATTTGGCTGATTCCCAGGTCATCAGTCCAGAGTGATTGTAGTCTGTCAGATAAGATTTGAGCGACCCCGCCTGAGGCCTCTCACTTTATTCTCTTCCTGACAAAGTCATTTTCCTCGAGCTGAAATTCTTTCATTCGTGATGACCACACAGAAAGGTAGATAAAGTCAACGTCACCTCATAATGAGGATTATTACAAGCTGATGGTGACACTTTAACTTGGATTATCACAAGCTAATGGTGTACCCTGGTGACGCTTTAACTTCTGAATTATTTGGAAATCTTTCCCAAGTAAAGAACAGGAAAGCACCTTTGCTACAGAAGTGGTCATAGCATCCGAGAGCTAGGACATCCCGTAATTTCTTTATTGTCTCTTTCCTCTATTTGACAGTTTGACAGCATATTAGATAGATGTGGACAATATAGATATAGGGTAGAGATATGCCATGTCATCTCAATGGTCTCTTTACCTCCTATCTATATATACTAGGCAATTGAAGTTCTCACTACAGAATATTAAAAAATGTTACTTGATTGTTGATTGTTATATCAGAAAAGATAGTATATTTTAAGATACATTTGTTCTAGATGAATGTTTCTCAGCATTAATTCTCTGTATAGAAACAACCGGAAAACCACATAGGCACATTCCTGGCAAGAAGCACATTCAGGTTTGTGCAGATAGTACTGGGAGATGAAGGATAGTAAGGAGGACCAACCTGAGCTAACGGAGGGAGAGTGCATTGAGCTCAGTTCCTGAGAGTGTGTCCTCTGTCTGCTAAGTACTAAACTGTGTCTATCACAGGGCAATCTAAATTCAAACTAACAATGGGAGGGAGGGAGGGAGGGAGGGAGGGAGGGAGGGACGGAGG